>VXAY01001096.1:0-276300 GCA_013399855.1 Oxyruncus cristatus
TTTTTTTTTTTTCCTTAAAACATCACGTTATATGCTCAATTTGAAAAGGAAGGTTTCTTAAAAATATCATAAAAGAACAAAGGGAATTGAAAAGTTAAAAATAAGGAAAGTACAGTCTGGCCTAAATAAAGAGTGAAAGTAATAAATGGCATTATGTAATCAAGACAAAATACAAAAAAAGAATCTCAACACTAACACCTACTTTACTGCCTGTTCCCTTAGGGGAATAGGATTTTATGGATAAATACCAATAGGAGAAATACTGTTCTGAATTGCTTATGCTGAGGATGCTGATGGAATTTAAGTTATTTAAACATAAACAGTGTGATCTTTATTCAGAAGATACTCTGTCCTACTTTGGGTTTAAATGGACCTTAAAATTACTTTTGCTTCCCTTTGAAAGCTAATCTCTGTAGCTAAAGTGGCATAAATGGAGTATAAATGAGCCCCAAATCTACAAGTCAGAGGAAAAGTCAAGAAACAAGTGTTTCTGATATTATAACTGCAATGATATTTTTTTCTATTCAGTGCAATGTCATTTCAATTATTAGTCAGCAGAGATTACCTTTGTTAGCATGGAAGTAAGGTAAAAGGACATATTTCATTGAGGCAAATGACCTTGAACTTAGCATATAAAGATGACATAAATCTTCATTGTACAGGATCAATCTAGAAAATTGTGGTATTTTTTTTCTGATGCATCTTATTAAGGTCTTAGGACTTGTTTACTGAACTCAATACCCATTCTCTTACATTATTGAAACAGAAAAAGTCATTAAAATAGGTATGGAATTCAGAGTAGTAAACAAATGTCATAAGAACATAGTGTTTAATGAAACACTTATGCATCTAGTATCAAAATATTTCAAACAGTTTCACAAAATAAAAACGAATTACTTCCAGAAAGACACCACAGACTGAGTGGTGATCAGCCTTTAAAGAACAGTCTTTGTGTGAACAAACTGTTGAATGATAAGCTGTTCTTTGTGAATACAGACTAATCACTGAATACAGCAACAACTCATCACTGTTGTTCATTGCTATACGTTTGGTTGAAACTCTGAAAAGCCTTGTTCCACTCTGGAAATATCACATACTGAAGTCTAAATAACTGCCCTGCATACTAATTTTCAGAGGACAGACACACTGGAGAAAGAAGTTTATATAACACAGGTGAATAAACAAGTCAGCATTTTCTGACAAGAGGTTGTCTTATTGATAAGGTAGATTAGTGACTTAAAGACACTCTGCAGACAAAACAAGAACTTATTTGTCATTCAAAACAAAAGTAGATAAGGTAAAAAATTAATTTTTCATTCAAAAATATTAGGCAAGATAGGTTATAGGTGATAAATGTTTTTAAGGTCCTATATAGAACACAAAGGAACCTGAATCTACATAAAAGATGCATGAAAATAAAGCTGTAAAGGGAAACAAAATGCTAGTATTTTTTATTTTTGTAAGTGGGTAAAAAATTGTGCTGCAATGTCCATTTTGAGCTGTATGGCCTCTATAGGCACTCACCATATTATACCTAAGAAGTTTGATGGAACAATAAATGCCCTGAGTACTATTTTAAAAGCACATTTCATAGATATCATAAAAATATAATGAAAAGCATAAGAAAAGCTGTATTTGCTGAGACTCAAAACCATCAGTGTATGAGTCCAACAACCATGAGATTATACTTCACCAGAAATTTCTCCTTAAATCCAATTTGAAACTCAGAAAATTCCAAACAATTTTTCCCCCCTTCCATAATAACTCACAGTAGATTTCTGTTCCACAAACTTCTCCAGTTTTCCCTTAAACACGTGGAATTTTTGCAACCTTAACATCCTACACCCTAACTCACTTTAACCTGGAAAGCTCCACAGTTTTACCACGCAGGAAAGCACCCCCTTTTGTTTGACTGCCCAGTCCCTCCTGGCTTAATGTGAAATTTATTTTAAGGCACAGATACAAGCCCTGCACACTCTCCCCACGACCCTTGTGACTGAAGTCCTTTGTTTCATCTCTTTTCCACACTGAGGGTCACTATCCTACTTAGCTTTACCCACGTATTTTGATGCCCCCCCTAAAAGGGTGATATTATCTCAGCAATGTTATAAGAAATGCAGACCACATTCTGGGGTGGCAAGAGGAATATTAGCAGCCCTCCCCACAACCACAGAGACAGAGAAAGAGCAGAGACTGAGGTGACAGCAGTCAGAGAACCCACCCTGCCACTGCGGTGGGTGACAGTCCCCACCTAGCAGATCCCAGCAGGAAGGCATCAGGCTGGCTGGGGATGTGCCCTTGATGGCACCACTGCTGAGCACAGCACAAGGAATCCCTCCCAGGTTTTACAGGTGACACTCCCTGGCACAAGGCTGCCCAGAGGCTGCTACAGTGCTGTCTTTGTTGCCACACCACAAGTGCTATTGGCTCCTGCTCAGCTTGTGATCCAGACTCTTTCCTGAGAAACTGTTACCTTGCTCTTTCTTCCCCATCCTGCCTCTTTGCAGAAGATTAATCCTACCTCAATCTAGATCCTTGTTTTCATCCTTATTGAATTGAACCCCATTTTTTTCCAGACCATTTCTCAGGCCATATAAACCAGTAATTCATCTCACTGACAGAAGACATCAGTTGCGGATCGTTTCATAATTTTTAGTGTCGTTTAAAAAAAACCCTGCACTGATGTATGTAGTTGTCATTTAATTGAGAATGGCTGGTTGTTATCTTCTGATGATTAAATATCCCACAGGCCCAGTTTTCATTACATTTTAATTTCAAAAAGAAAGATTAAGAAATTAACCTGGAGAAACACATTATTATTCTGAAGTGAGGGCTGTAGCATATGGAAGTTGGAACTGTCCTTGAAACAAGCCAGTATGGAACCACTCAAACTGGAAGATACTGTATTTTAAATCTATTACAGTGAAGACAGAAGTAGGACCTAATATCACACTGCAGAGCTCAGTTTGCACAACTACCAACCCCCATGAAAAAACCCATCCTGAAAGTCCATTTTCCTCCCTCATATCTGTGAGGGCAGCATTCCTCCAGACAGAAAAACTGAAATTTTCAGTGATTCTTTTCCCAATATACCTTGAAGTTTTATTCACCCGGAGGGACTCCCCTACTTCTCTCGACTAAAATATAATGGCACGTAACAAATTGTGCTCTCAAAGGACATCCCATTTTTGTTTCATTAGTGCAATGAAACATTCACTCAATTTTAAAGCAGTTGTCTTGATCGTAGTTGTGATTTACACCAGATTCTGTCCATGTATTCTGTGTAGTATATATTATAAAACACCTAACTAGTTAAATTTGTCTCAGTGGGTTCTGCTGCAAGGAATAAAATACTTTCCCATAAAACCCCACACAGCATTTACTGCACAGCGCTGAAGCATAAGCTTCGGTAGAACTTAGGAGGATTTAAAAAGGAAAATGTAACCCCAAACTGTCTTACATTTATTCTTCTATTGTTATACATTGTTTCCTCTCTGGTAGAAAGCCTAATTTTCTCCTTTCCAGTTCCCTAAATGTGGGGTATTGTGTCTTTTAATCAAACATGATGTAAGACTGAATTATTTGATGAACATTATTTCTCTCTCCCTCATTTTTTTTTTCAACCAGTAACTGGGAGGCAACAGAAAAAAAAAAAAAAGGGTACAGTAGTAGTAAAGAGGGCCAAATTTCAAATCTGTTAGTTACTAGATAATTAGCATATTTGTTAAATTAAAGTATATAACATCTCCTCGCCTGTCCGATTTTCTGAAAATATCACAGAATCACAGAATATGCTGAGTTGAAAGGGACTCACAAGGATCATCAAGTCCAACTCCTGGCCCTGCACAGGACCATCCCCAAGAGTCACACCGTGTGCCTGGGAGTGTTGTCCAAATGTGTCTTGAGCTCTGTCAGCTGTGGTGCTGTGACCACTGCCCTGGGGAGCCTGTTCAGTGCCCAGCCACCCTGTGGGGGAAGAACCTTTTTCTAAAAAAATATAGCAAAAGTCCCCCCTGTTTCTGTGCATTGAACCAGTGGCGTGGGAGAGCACACACTGCAGATGGGATTGCCTATCAGTGTATCAGTAGCACCTACAAAAAAACAAACAAAGAAGGAAACATTTCCTCTTTTTAAAATCACGTTATTGACAGTAATGTCATTATTATTTTCATGACAGTAGACTGATTTGATATTCAAGTGTAAAATCATTAATCAGGAAATTTTAGAGAATTCTGGTTCAGTCCCTTTCTACAGAGAAATTCTCGCTGTAGATCATCTCAGTTTGCTTTTTAAACCAAAATGAAACAAAAGAGTGCAGCACAGTTAGGGCACTGACACATCCCCGTGCATAATGTAAGTGTTATAGCTGCATACTCTCCCCATCTCTCGATCAAAGCTGTCCAAATAGCTTAATCCATGGGGAAAAACTATATACAGAACCTCTGTATTAACCTCTTCTGGCCAGATTATTGTTATTCTTTTGCATTATGGCCTTGAAGATGTATTACTGATAGGGAGGTAAAGCCAACTGCAGCACAGCATGACTCTGCTGAATGGCTGCTGTAGGAAAGTGGAAGTACTTATTTCCAAGATATTTCTGTGATGCTCCCTACTGTTAAAATGTTATCTGACTTTAAAAGATTTTCAGTTCAATTGTAAGCAGTAAGTAAACTCAAGCAGTACAATACTGTATAGTGGAGAGTTTCACTAGCTGGTCAAACAGGCATTATTCCAAGAAACTAATGTTGTATAGGACTGCTTCCTGGTGGCTGAGACCTCTGATTGGCAAAAGACAGTGGACTTTTCAGTCAGCAAGCTAGTTACCCATGGATGTGGCTCAAGGCTGACACACAGATTGACTGGTTCACACTAATTTACTTCACACAGATTCCATTTATCTCCTAGAAGATCCCCTGGCAGCAGCTTATAATGGCATATCCTAGGATGCCTGCCTGCATGAGTTTTTAAAGCGGCAGAGCTTGATGAATCTAAGTCCAGAAAACAGTTCACAGATTGAGGACTAGGTGCAATCAAAAAACATCAAGTAGCACAGCTGGGACTTGCTAGTTTGCTTGACTGGTTTGAGCAGCTGAGCATTAACTACGCTTGCTTTCCTGCTGGCAGCCCTGTGTCACTAGGACAAATCGGAGCACCACCTGACAGAGGAGGAGAAAAAAGGAAAGAAAAGAGAGAACAGAGAAAAATAAAAGAGGAGAGGAAAAGAAAAAGAAAAAGAAAAAGAAAGAAAAGAAAAGAAAGAAAAGAAAAGAAAAGAAAAGAAAAGAAAAGAAAAGAAAAGAAAAGAAAAGAAAAGAAAAGAAAAGAAAAGAAAAGAAAAGAAAAGAAAAGAAAAGAAAAGAAAAGAAAAGAAAAGAAAAGAAAAGAAAAGAAAAGAAAAGAAAAGAAAAGAAAAGAANAGAAAAGAAAAGAACGGAAAGGAGAGGCTGAGGAGCGCAGATTACTGCATTGCATGGGTACTATTAACAGATGCAGGAATAACTCATTAGAACATTTAATCTCTATTATTAGGGATTGTTAAAGTAAATGATGCACTGGTTAGCAAGTTTTGAGGATAGGAATATGGAAAATTTTCTTTTGGTCATGGTAACCATTCCTTAGGAAAAAGACCTGAATAAAACTATAGTCGTTGTCATTTCTTTCCTGCAGAAAATAAAATTATATTCAATCCAGTAATTAGTGTACAATGAAAAATAGCTATCAATATAGTTGATTATTCATTATAACAGTGTGAGCTACATGTCAATGCATTGCCTTACCTCCATAGAGAACAACAGACTTCAATATGTGCAAGTTTATAATTTGTATTTTTAAAAGGACTGAATATAAAAGGGACTGGAAATACAGGCTGACATTATAGCTCTCCAAATTCAGATAGACAGAGACTATTCTTTAGAGGACTTTTCAGAAAGGAAGCAAAAATTAATATTATTAGGGAAAAACAGCCAGCAAATGTATTGTGAGAGATCCAAAGCACATTTAGTACTTAGGAGGTTAAAGACTCAGCTGTAGTGCTAGTTGATGAAAAAGTAGGATTAAGGCTTTAGTATGAGTCTTGACATGATCATGTTGTCTGCCTGCTGTCTTAAGCTTTGAAAAACAGCTGGGATCATCTCCTTATAAGCTCCAACTCAAAGATGTTTAAGCAGTTCCAAATCCAATTAAACAGAGGTAAATATAAGGAAAGGCCCTACTGAGCCAAATCATCTTATTTTTTTAATGAAAAACAGCATAATTGCAGGTTACACAACTCCTTAATCTCACTTTAAACCTAACAGACTGCTGTCTTACAGTGCACATGGCAAGTCCAGTTAACCCAAGCATTCTCTATTGGTGTGCTTAATTTTTGATCATTATCCTTTATTATGTTACTTGTAATCCTAAAAGCCTACAATTGTGTCCAGATATTTGGCAAGGATTGTACCTGGATATACAGGGATTCCTCTTCTAAGAGTAATAGATTAATTGGATAGTGCTGTATGACCAGTAGATGGTTTGCAGTGAAACTGCTGTGCAGTTTTTAATTTGTGAAGTCCACTTCCTTCTCCTTCTCTGCCTATCCTTGAAATAAATTGCCTTTTTAAACATTAGTGGTGGTGATGGAATAACCTATCTAATCTTACCACAAACATGACAATGCTATAGAAATAACACTGTCCTATAGAGTGGGCTGCTGACTAAAATTCTCTTTGTAAACATTAATAGAATATATGGAAATCTTATTTTTCAGAGGGAACTGCATATTCAATTTAAAAGTGGCTACCTTACCAACATGACCCAATCACAGCATTATTACTTGAAGGCTTAAAGCATGACACCATTTGTTTTCCATGTATTCAAAAGAGTTTTGAGGTGACCATATTGTGCCAAGATACGTATTTTTTACATTATTACACTCAATACCCTAAAAGCAAAAAAAAAAAACCCACATACGTAATCCTTCTACTTTGTCCTATAAATATGCACAAGGACATTCTCCAAGGATGTAAAGGCAAAATCTCATCAGGGACTACTTCAAATACAAGCTCCTCATGTCGGCAAGAGCAAGAAGGAAATTTAAATGATCAGGAGTGAACTGTTTGCAGTAGTCGTGTTACATTATGCATGATTCCTGGCTGAACAGGATTTAATTAATGATTTCCAGTTACATGGTTAAGATTTGTAGCAAACTGGTGTTCAGAGCAACAAACCGGCGTCTCACAACATAATTCTGTACTTTTTCCCAAACACCAGTTACTAGGGGCTGCTGCTGCCCCCTCCGCCCCCCCCCCCTTTTTTTTTTTTTTTTTTGTAGTTGGAAATCAGTTTTGTAGATGTGGACAATGATTCTGGGCTGTGTTACAGAAGCATGAGTTTAGATTCATTTCAAGGCAGCTATTCTCCTGACGCAACTGAGGAGAAAATCTGGACTGCTATTCTGTGAATTAATAAGCAATATTTGTTGCTGTGAATAAGTATCAGAAAGGTGTAGTGTTGGACTGAAGAATGATACATAATTACATTGGAAAGTAATGTGGACCACCTGTTCCAGTTACAAAACAGACACAGTTCTGGGAAAACAAATCCTCCCTTTGAGAACCACTGGATATACCTCCAGAAACTGAATGCGGCACTCCCTCAAATGAGTAGATAAGCAAGAAGCTGTGAAGTACTTAAAGGGTAAAAGACAACCCCTGTCAAATACTGCACCTTCACTCCACCTAAACTCAACCTTATTCTTCCAGCCACCAGCAAGATGTATCTGTAAGTGGACAAAAGAGCCTGGACCCTCCACTTCGAGACAGGTAATAAACAGGCAAGACAGATACTACAGGCACTTCCAAGAAGACGGACATCTAAAGAGGTGACTGACAACTGCCTCAGTGCTCCAGAGACCGTGTGAACCCATGTGTGTGAGGAAGTAAAGAGCATGATTCCAAAAAGTGCAGATAATCTGCTGTTGACAGGTGAGACGTTGTACAAGCCCATGTTCTTACTGGATTTAGGGACCACGGGGGGATAAAGAGCCAAGGAATAACATGAGTGTGAGCTCTTCCATGGGCTCTTTGATGCATTCAAGTGTTACATGCAAGCATGAGGCAGAAACAATCCAGATGGAGAAGTGGCAGGATATTTTAAAATGTCAAATTCGTTGTACTTTGCTTCAATAAGGTTGATCAAATGTAAGTCTGCAATCAGTTTTGGTACTGCCCATTTTTAGATTCTTTTTCACTTTATTCAAGAGTTTTTTTCAAATGTTAGCCTTTTTGGTTGTTGAGCTTTTATTCCTCAGGAAGAGGAATTTGCTTATAGCAATAACTGCATGCTGAAACTTTGCCATATGATCTGGGGCTTTTGGGAAAGAAACACAGAAGATACCATAAGATTTACCACAAAATTATGAAGGCTGGTGAAACAACATTACATTCACTGTCCCTATTATCACGGTGGCCAAGTCACTGGTAAGAATGTGATTCTTCATTAATATCTGATCATTAGTTTCTTGTTGGTTCTGAAAACAAATATTTCTATTGCTATTTGCAATACACATAGTCAAAAGTATCTGGAATACCTTTATTTAGGTGTTCTGAAACCTACCTGTACTAAAGCGTTGTTTATTTGTGCACATCTATATTCCAATTTACACACAGAAAAGGTAGGCATACACTGACTATTTGGAAATGATTCAGTCTTCAACAAGAAATTCCATATGGAAGTGTCCCACCTGTCTTCTGCAAGTACTTCCAATTTTATTGTTAGTATTCTTCTCTTTTACTGGTTGATTTGTTTCTATTCCTATATGCTTTCAACTACCAACTTGTCTGTACAATCAGAGGTGAATCTGGGGACAGTCATATATATCCTTCCACATATGGAAGGATAAAAACAAATTAAGTGTTTCAGGAAACAAAACTGACAGTTCAGGAGATCACTGAAGGTTGCACTCCAGCTTGTAAGATGACTGAAGTGGAAATGCCAAAAGGGCTTCTGCACAAAAAAAGGTACAAATGTGCAGCAGGACCTTGACAGCGGTTTCAAAAGAACTGTGCAATGGCTGTAGCACAATTAACAGAAAACACAGCAGTCTTGTAAAATAAATCACAGAATGCTCACTCCCTTCCCCGGGCGCTGAGTTCACCACTGTGTTGACTACATGCACTTTTATAAAAAGCAATAGAGCTGCTCTTGATTTACCACAACCTGAGTTTGCCTGATGTGGCCAAAATGAAGCAGCATAGAAATTCTAATGGATAAGTGAACAGGATTAGAACAGATGCTGTAGAAGTAAATGACTTCCCATAACTTCACTCAAAAGAGCAGAAGACAAGTTCACTTATAACTGGCACTCTGGAACCTGCTTGAAGTTTTCCAAGATAATCCAAGTAAACTCTAAGCTCCAAAACAGAGCCTCTTATTCCAGTGATTTGAGACCACACAGCTGTAGCACCACAGTATACCTGCTTCCAATTGTTACTTAAGTGCACAAAACCCACTGAAGCTCAGAGGCACCCCAGTCTTCACACATCCTTTATCACAGACAAATGACAAATGCAGGTGAGCTTCTAATCATAAACTGCTCCCATAGCCCAAAGCTTTTTCCAGAGGGGAACTATCTACCTCTGGCAAGGGAGCTCCACTTCACATTTTTACATTGCTACAGAATTGCAAGAATTCTCACGGCATTAGGTGAAAGAATACCTACAGTGCATGAGGCCTATTGGACCTGAAGAGTGTGCAAACAGGTCTACTGCTGTATAAGGCATTGGTATCTGGGGTGTTAATTCACTTAGAGACACTCTTTTTTCCCTAGAAAATACTGAAAAGCTAAAGAACAGAATTTAACAACTCCATCAATGTGAAGTGTTAAATTCAGGATTAAAAAGTTGGGATCACAGCAGTATTACCATACTGTATTATTATAAAACACATTATCTATCTGACACTTTTAGAGTTGCATTCACAGCTGCCACTTCAGGCTGCATTCCCAGGGAATTAGTGATTCAGAGCTAACAGAAAGTGAAAATGTGGTTTAGAAGAACCAGCCACTTGATTTGTTTTAGCTCATGAAGACAGCTACAGAGTGCAAATGAATAGTCAGGGCTTACTTTCCTTCTTGTCTTATTTTTAATTCTAACCATGTTACCCCAAAAGTGCAGATTTATTTATTAGTTTCTTTGGGACTGCACATTCTTCTGCATATATATTTATTTTCTTTACTTTTGACTTCTCAAGGAGTTGCACTTAACCCCTAATGGAAAGACAACAGAGGAATTGTCCTTTGTTCATTGAGTTCTAGCACTTAGCCCTACTTAACCATAGGAAACAGGATGAGCATGTGTAAAGACATGTCAACCTTTGAGCAATTAAATGTTTGTTAAAAGAGGGAGATAAAACTTTTTATTTCATTAATCTGTTAAGTACTGTTTTCTGTATGTTTTTCTTCTTATTGTATTTCTGCAAGTATTATTGTACGGTTGCTTTTCACTTCTAACTAGCAGTCTTGGTTTTATTCATCTCCATCGATGGCATGACATTCTCCACACTTGTGAATCTAAATTTTAGAACCTGTGAAAAGTTTTTACGATATTACAAAACATAACATTGGTCTCTTCTGTATACACACCTTCTGTGAAGTGTCTTTCATGGACATGTGACACTAATAATATGCATAAAGAGGAACAATAAATGCCTTTTTTCAATTCCTAAAGTACATTGGAATACATGTGCTAGTGTGTTTCACACATGTTAACACAGAAAGTGTTTCTCAAACTGTCATAAAGGGGAATATTTATTGTGCCATGATTATAATATCGTGATAATTATAATTGCACAATAATAAAGGTTGGTGCAGGAGCTGGATTTAACTCACATATAAAAGCACATCTGGATGTCCCTAAAAGGTTTGGAGGGAATACTGAGAAATCTCAACACAGCTCATCTGAAAATAGATTACTTGTTTGGGACCACGGTGTGCAGGTAAGTATTACGTATAAAACTACAGAAGACCTGCAAAATACAGATGACACTTATAAACAAGAGAAACTCTGTTCTTCAAACTCTGCTAAATATTATCCTCGATTTCATTAATATCCAATGGCTTTGTTTAACTTTCAGTTAAAAACAACCCAACCACAAAAACCTTTAATGTGTCATAAATCCAACTATAAAGAGCACAAGACTAAGGAATTTGTTGCAACGACTACTGTACCATGTTACAACCCTCCCCACAACAAGCAGAAATACCAGAAGAGAAGAACTGACAATCTTACTGAACACTGATTTATGACAGAGCTACTCTTACAAAGACAATTGACAGGTATTTTAAACAGCAGAAATACAGTATTCATAACAATTTGAGTATCTATATGGATAGCAATGTCCAGAGGTTTTTTACATAATTTTAATTTACCGCTACTTGTTCATAGTAATTCTCTTCATTTACGGACACATGATTGGCCATATTTCAGATATGTATACATTCTGATACTTAAAGAATATGTGTTTTACAGCAACATTTAGGAAACCACAAATTTACAGCAATATTACTGGAGGAAATCCATTTCTCTGAAAAGCTGTATATTTGCAACATATTGTTGAAGTATATATTGCATTAATACTTCACTGTGCTTCTAAATGTTAATACAGGTTATTTGTTTATTACTACGTCAAGGTTATTCATCATATGCAGTGTCAGAAAGCACAAGCTGACATCTCATATTGTCTGCTTCAAGGGCAAGACCAATGTGACCTTTGGCTCCTTCTTTTAAAAAGGATGAAATCATTCCAGAGGAATAATGCTGAACTGCACAGCTCCCTTTAGGAATCAATCTGCCATTTATGGTTTCCAATTTTCCATACTGGAGTATGGCTTGTTAAGATGTGATGGCTAATTTTCTCTTCAAAGTTTAGAGTTCTAAAATTCCAAAAAATATGGGGTTTATTGTACTGCCATTTATGGTTCCTATGTTATTCATCACAGAATGACAATTTCAGATCATCACTTCTCTGTTAATTTTGCCAGGGTGCTTCTGGATTCCATTTGGACTAAAATCGTGCTGGTCAGTGATTCCCTATATCTAGATCACTAATCAAAAAATATATCTCTCTCTATATCTATATTTCTATATCTCTAATAAAAATATTTTTAAAATATTTAGACTCAGTATTTTTTCTTTCCAAAATCTGTTATAATATCCAAGAAGAAGCCTTCATATTTATTGGCTTTTCTTGCTTTAGCATTCTTCTAAGTTCTCCTATATTCAACTAATACACGTGTGCAGCTGAAGGGGGAAGATGGAGTTACCAGTGAAAATACGTTGAATATATAAACAGTGAACAGGTAACTATAGAAAAGTATGGGAGTGGTAAAAACAAGAGGTCATCTGGTAACTATGGAGCTCTGTCTTTAGCTGTCTCTGTACCACACCAGGGGAAAGTAGATGCATGATTGTACCAAGAACTAGATGTGAAGCTACATGTGTTATTTCACAAGGATGACAAGGTATATTCGTGGTCTCGAAGCACACTTGAGTTTGCACAGGCAACTCTTCCAACTTCATCAACCTCAAAGAGAGTGCATTTTTGGAGAGAGAGGGCTGAGATTCACCTGAGTTGGTAATTTTATTATCTGCGCATGATACTGATTTCATTACAAAATTCAACCAAGGAGAATGCAGCATTCTTTGACCTAGCTGATAAAAGGTCAGAAAGCAATTTTGAATAATAAATGAGACCTGCTGACCTCATGACCCAAGTCTGGCAGGGTCAGCAGCAGCCCTCTCACCAGATGCTGATGGCAGATATACAGACGCAGACAGCTCAACTAATGAGCTTCCCGGATAAAGGTTTTAGAGCCAGTGACATTTAAGTGCTATGCAGTATATAAAATAAACTTACAAATAATCTGTGCCATAAAAAATTAAAGTGATATTTACAGTGAGGTGCAATATGACATACTTTGTAATCCTCAGCACAACGATTATTTTACTGCTTCTCCTAGGTGGCCTTTAGCCAGAAAATATAGTACCTGACTAACATTTCCTTTAAGGTCTTTTCACGCTTACATGGTTCCCATTCAGTGGCTGTAGTTTGAAAAGATTTACTTGGATAGTGCATTTGTTTGGCACCTCATATAATACAAGTCAACAAAAATTATTTTTAAGATAAGTTTAAATTTATTTTATTTAAATTCAAGCTAATATACTTCCTCCTCAGTGAGTGAAAGACAAGCCTAGAGTATGCAAGGCCAACAACTATTTTCTTCCAATCAATTCATGAACACTTCCACTCAGAAATGAGTTACACAGTAGATTTTCATGGAGAGGGCAGTGTACTAGAATTCATTCTCTCTTAGATTTAGAACCTACCTAGATTTCATCATGCAAATGTCCTATTGGACAAATGGAATCCTACTCCATTCCAGACCTCAAAAACCCAGAGTTTTGACTTCACTTTAGGTGCTGGGCCTGAGTTCCACACCACTTCTTGTAAAAATTTGCAGGAATATATCTCCATGTTTACGTTCCGCGTGAATTAGCCATGTTAGGTCAAATTTCTAAATATTAATCTTGAGATCTGAATTGTAAGGAAAGATAATTGATTGAGTTCTCTTCATTTCCAAATACTTCACTGTGAATACAATTAGCTAAAGGAACCACGAAACCTAAAGTAGCTTTTCTATGTCTTTTTGAAGTCACCATTATTACATTTACAGAGGATGTCTTTTGGCCACTGAAGTCTAAAGGCTACATTAAAAACACTAAGGAAAAGTTATTGTGATCAATTCTGTGTTGCTTTGCATAAGCTAATTTTAACTTACACAACAACTGGTGTTTAAGAACTCAGAAACTTTCAAATATTTGGTGAAAATGGAGAAAAAATACTGCCTCATTTTATTGAAGGGGAATCTGAGGCACTAGGCATCATGAAGAAACAGGCTTTCTAAAGCTTCAACCTTTCAGTTTAACGGCATGGCAGCATGTGTTTGAATTGCAAGAAAGGATAAAGAAGAATGATTAGCTGATTTAATTTTGTCAAACAATATGTATAGTTCTACAATATTATTTCCTATTAATCTCCTCTTTAAGCTAACCAGCTTTTAAAATTACACTTATATTGTTAATTTTTCCTGCCTATCTTTAAAGTCTCCATTATTTAATCCATAGCTTTTCAGAGAGTCAAAAAAAAAAAGAGCATGACCTCCCCGAAAGGTCCCACAATCAATGTACATAATAACTTTGTAATATTTACAGTGTTATTTAATTCTCCTTACACCTTCACAGTGCATCAGCTCTTCTGAGTGCCACTGTACAACTTTTAACTGAAATGTTACCCCTGACATTTATAGATGGAATTTACCTACCCAGTGGTGACTGGCATACCACTAGGGAGAGAGCATCTGTATCCTTCTGATCCAGGGGCTGCCAGGAGCCATTTAGATCTTTTTAATCAGTGCTGATTAAGGCAAGTCAGATGACTACCCTCAAATTTATCACTGCCTCCAAAGACCTTGGAGTAGCCAATAGCTTGGGTACCTGGAGCAAGGGACTGTCTTGGCCACACATCTTCCCTCTGAACTTGTGAGGACTTTGCAAGGGGAATTACACACTGTCTCTACATAATCTATCCCAATTTTTCACTGAGTCAAGTGTGTGCCCAGAATACAATTTTGGGACTTCAGTACTGTGTGTAGATATCAATTAAACTCATTGTTGGTGAACCTAGCTTCTAAACCTTAGTGCATTCATTTAGGGAACCAGTAACAGTAACCAGCTCCTGCACTTCCAGCCTGCATGTAATTGAAATACAATTTGATTAGAAATAGATTAAATTACAAAAGTTGCTCAAAAATCTGTCTGTAGCTTTGCTTCATGTATTTAAGACAGCAGAACCTTCCCCTAGCAAGGAAGGCTTTCTTATTCCACCTGTGCATCAACTAAATGTACTTAGTCTTGCTACTTTGTATTGTAAGTCTGCTAGATTTCCTTAAAAACATAACATTCAATCTGCCTTACAATGGTTTCTCTATTTCATAGCCATGAGAGTACAATTGTGTAAGTCAGAGTCGTTCACAGTAGCTTCATACCCATTTCTTCCCCCCCCCCAAAAAAAAAAAACCCTAACCTTCTGCCTAGCAGAGTAAATCTTCCATTATATAAATCAGCTGGGCTTACGTTAATTATTTACTGGTGAAATAATGTGAAGCAAAACAGCACAATCTGGAATTAGATTCACAGTTTTGAGATACATCTCTTAACCAACATCTGAAAAGGCTTTTATAACAGAGAGAGAAAGAGCTCAGGAGATCCACCCAGTGGGATCACCTGTGAGCAGAAATTCTGTTGCTCAGCAGGAGAAAACAAATGCAACTGGCAGTGTGGACCTCACTCTGGGCTTGCAAGGGTAAATGTATGGGAAGGAGAAGTCAGAAAAGTTACTGTACCTAACTGGCACTGTAATAACAGGAAGCAATTCTCTTACAGAAAATCATCCTAGACAGGTAGTCCACAATAAAATCGTTGAACAAACCTAGCTGTGTTTTGATGCTCCTTTGCCACTGTACATCGTAGCAACAGCTAATTGTGGGCTAGTGTTTCCACCACTTGTCCCACTTTTCATGCAGTACAATGCCACCATTCCACTTCATTTTTTATTCTGCCCATTTATGCAGTGACTACATCCACCAAAGGATCCATTTTACCTCTGTGCTCTAAATGAAGAATGTGTAAATTAGTACCGTCCACTGAAAATCAACATGCTTTTCAGAGTGTACAATATTTATTCTTCTTAACCTGGAACAAAGTATTCCCAAAGGCAATTAACATGCCTTATGGTCTTTCTTCTCCTCCTCCTAAAACTACTACAAAACTGGAAAGTCAGCTCTTCATCTTGGTATGTTTTATCTAACTTTGGGCCAAATCAAAGCCCTAGTTGCCAGTTTTTCAGCACAATTATGCTTGATAAGAGCCACGTTCATACATTCCACAACAATTTCTTCTATCTGTGGCTTTTATTTTTCTACTAAGTAATTTCATGTGCCACTTTCCACCTGAAAAGATTGTGGTTTATTTTGATGCTGAATATGTACTGCAGTTTTGCAATTTGCATAAACTAACAAGCTGGGAATTTTCTAAGTAGAACCTGCACATTATCACAGTGATAAAGATACTGCAATCAATATTTTTTTATTTAGAAGAAACAGTTTCTCTGCATATAAGCTCTAAGATGTCTCATAGCCCAAAGCATAAGGCTTTTGTACTCTTGTTTAGGACCTTAATTACTACAATATATTTTACAAGCTTTTTTGTCAAAAGTCATTATATTTTCTATTTTACAAGCTTTTTTGTCAAAAGTCATTATATTTTCTCAATCCTTGAACTTAACCTGATTTCAGTCTTCTCTTTTGGATTTTGTAAAACCATAAGTGCTAAAAATGCACAAACTACAGAACTGCCTGTGGAGTTTGTGTCTTAGAAAACTCTTCCGCCTCCCCATATTTTACATATTTGTACCCATATCCATTTTTTCCACCTTTAAAAATCTCTAAGTCCTTTTTATATTGTCATAGTAGTGAAGTTCATTTGCAGACAGCTGCAATGAGTTTCCTCACCCTGCCCTGCCATTGACCTACAACCTGATCTAAAAGAACCACCTTCTTTCAGAGTGGAAAGTTATTCATTTGCTGTAATAGTTCTATTTTGGGCCTCCTCAGCAGAACTGGACAGTTGTGCCCAAATAGCATAAGGTTTTGTTATCATAGCCATGTTTATATACACACTGAAAAAAAATACAGGAATGTTTCACTTAGGACTGGCTCACAAATCAGAGGCAAGAAAATTCCAGTCCTCATATATACCTGGTTTAAAAAAAAGTATTAGAAATGTATAGTTCTTGTTCATGTAGATTCCCTTTGATTTTATGCTTTATACTATGCAGCTTATTCACTGAGTAAAATCTACTTTTCTAGCAGTCCATTGTGTGCAGGGCAGCTTTCAAATGTTACCATTGCCAGAGAACAAATGAAAAAGAGATAATCAGAGACTCTGGAATAATCACTGAAAAAAAATGTTTCTGATAAAAACAATTAGTTACAAGCACTAAGAGTTGAAATTCAGTTCAGTGTTAAAGAGACAGTTTAGAAGCACATGGTACATTTATCACAGCTCCACAGACAAGTTATTGAGCTGTCTGTGAAAAACAGAGCCAAACAGGAAAGCTTTCAGCAGAAAGCAGTGGTTGAGGTCCTTGATTGATAGAGTTAGATGATGCAAAGCTGTCTGATGGCCTTTCTGCAAAATAAAGTGAAGGAACTCAAGGTCTTTCATGACGATCTCTGACCACAGATGAACAGCTACTTTATTACAGAGCAGACTGAGGTTGCACCTTAGTCCATATTCTGCCACTTTTGGATGCACACGGTTAACTTTACCAACAATCCACTGTGTTTAACATAAGTGTCTGCCATCTTTACAGGATTTTAAAAGGGACACTAGACTGCACTAGTTAAAAGCTTAGCCTCCTTTCTGTTTAACTGCAGTGACTGAAAAAATATAATCAGTTTTATCACAGGCTTATTATTGCAGTGATAGGGCTGGTTGTAGAGGGAGAACTGCCTCATTTAAAAGATACTGCAAAAACCCCATGGTGCATAATTGTGCATAACAGTCAAAGCGTACCTGTTGTCTTGCTTCCCTCAGAAATGAAGTAATTTACTTCTCCCAAAATGTAAATCCTATCTTCCTAATGACTTGGGTGCTACAGATATCATAGAACACATCTTTGCAAAACACCTGAGGATAATTATACCACATTTGTTTTTAGCAGAATTTGAATACTTACCTCCGTGATTGTCATATCTAGGAAACATTCTTTTTAAGGAAAAGATACAACACTACCTGGCCAATAGGACGTGCTTACAGTCACCAAAACAATCCTGACTAGTGGGGCCCTATTCAGGTGAGAGCAGTGATTTCACAGTAGGAGCTGAGGTTATTTTGTTTGGAATTTTAAAGGTATTTAGGTGCCTGTGATTCACACTGGCTGAGGCTGCGCTGTCTTTTTACTTTGGAAGTCCCAACTTGGAGCCAAATACTATGAACCCAGTCACTTCCAGACTTTCTACATGCAGTGCCCAGGTTCTCCCACTGCAGCCCATCCCCATCACTATTCTCACATAATAGTCACAATGTGAAGCAAACAGACCTCAGCATGTAAGATCAATGAGCTTGAGCCCCATATTATTCTCTGATATTAACACAATCATAGGAGGCTGATAAGATTTTCTTCAGTGCTTAAATACCTAAACTGTGTCTTACAGGGCTTCTGGCCCTCTCTCTCTCTGTAAACTTCCCTCTAGATGCCTCAATGCATTTTTAGGTGATGGCTTTAATTTCTGCAGCATATTTCCAAGTTAAGAGGGCCAATAAGTCTTCACTGTCTGAGTCAGAACAGGTGGAAAGAAGAAAGAGAACATACAATGACTACAACTATATTCCATAAATATTTCCACACTGACTGACAGTTTTCGTTTTAGAAAAGCAAAAAATTCCACGAAAAATTTTTCGGAGTGTATGAGTTTGACCCTGGGTCCTAGTTTATTTAAAGTTCCTATTGCATACTCGGGGTTGCTAAAGCAACTTTCCCAAAGTTTCTCTCACTCACTCTCCTCAACTGTCCTTTGAATAAAAATGTGTTATCAGACATTTAAAGTCCTTTTTCCTTAATTATAGGTCTCTCATTGACAAGGTTAAAGTAGTGTCCTAAACAACTGCTGTGGCTCTCTTCCAGACGAACTATTCTAACCCAGAGCATTTTATGTTTGAAATGCTTAATTCATCCCTCCATTCATTTGTAGAGTTCAGTCTGAGTTACTCTCTCAGCTCTAGTGCTCCATTGGGAACATCCTCATGGCAGAACAAGTGACAGTAAAGCCCAGTAAACATCTCTCCCCAGGAAGTGTCTCAGAAAGCAACAGAAGTGTCAGTACCTGCAAAAATCTCAGCTCTAATATGGATATGTTCATGTATTCATACACCATCAAAAAGAATTATTCTTATTCAGCCATCTAACATTTCTGCTCTGCGGGGAAGTGATGAGCCTCGCTAATAGCAGCACATCTCCTTCTGTCTTTGACAGCCTTGGTTTTAAAATCAGTGTTAATCACTACTCCCCAAACTCTCTTCCTCAGAATAGCTTTTTCTTTCCATTACCTTAGTTTAATATTTACTTTAGGGGCTGCTGCCTAAATTGTCTGGTTATGGAATTCAGTG
Organism: Oxyruncus cristatus; assembly: GCA_013399855.1. Classification (NCBI taxonomy): domain Eukaryota; kingdom Metazoa; phylum Chordata; class Aves; order Passeriformes; family Cotingidae; genus Oxyruncus; species Oxyruncus cristatus. Next base: position 19,266 of record VXAY01001096.1, read on the forward strand.
TCTCAGCTATCAAAGGACTGACAAAAGGAAGCCTGTGCTGAAATTCCAACTTTGGAGTGAAGAGTTTTCAAATGCATTTACAGCTACGATTCCAGCACTTCTCACTAACTGCACACTGTTCAAATATGAAAAATGTATTTATTTTGGTGATACACCACAGTTCCCTAACTAGGCCAACATAACTGTGGAACCAGTAACTGATCAAGTAAAGGAAAGAAGTTGAAAGTTGAGACAAAATTAAATGACAGCAGAATAGCTGCCACTGTTCAAAATAAACAGTGTCTGTTACTTTAGGAAAACATTATGTTAGGTCTGTGAGCTATTCAATCAAAGTACATGCAATAGCTATGCTTTTTAGTTTCAAAATGCACACACAAAAATATGATCATTACTGATAGTCTATATGAGTATTTTACAGAGCTTGAATTCACAGAACTGCTTAGCTCCTTTTTCATGGCTGATGTGTATAAGATACAATGGTCCTATATATTGAGCTTTCAACTCAGTTATTTTACAACAAAAAAAATATCCATTTTTGCAGTAATATACACCAACAGGAGTTTCAAATTACAGTATTTTAAACACCTCACCTGATATTATTTGGTTGGGTTTATTCTGACTGATGGCATACATGCTGCAAGTCTTGCAGGACTTTTATGCAAAATGAGATTTCGAGTATCATCCTGGCTTTTCTTCCTGTATTGTACAAAAAACTCCTTAGCACAGTATCACCTCATAAAAAGGAAGATGCTCTCAACTGCCTGGGTTTGACACTGGTCCAAAAGAGTTGAGGAAAATGAAAACAACATTGAGTGCTATCAGTAGAGACAAGCATTGGGAAATAAAAAAAGATTTCAGTCTTAAAGTGATGTCATGTGATTCTAACCACAACATTATATACAACTTCTAAAGCATTAAATATTATCTTAAAGTAGTATTTCTGATTAATATTAGGCACACTACATTTTGACACAATAAAGGCTAAACTTTGAAAATGATTGCTTTATTATATCTGTTACATAAGCTCAATCTTGGAATAAAAACCCTTTAAAAAATAAAACGCTGTGTCTGGTTCATATAAATAAAAGTGTTTTAAAAACACGTATTGACTTTTCCATGTTATTAAGCTTTTTAGATGAATCCAGTTGTTAAATGGTTGTTCTAGTAACTGGTCTGTCATCTGGAAATGTTCTTAGATTGTTTTTTTGACACAATGTCCCTGCAGAAAGTTGGGCAGTGTGACACAGAGAGCACAGGTTTGCCTATCACACTGATTACTTGATGTAATAGTAAGCAAGCTTAAGTGAACTGTGTGTCTTCAATCTTTCCAATCACTTAGGGATGGGCACCAGAGGATACCATCCATCATCCATGGCCTGAAACATATGGTGCATCAGCAATCTTAGGCTGACCTAAATGATAATAAAAGCTGCTATGCTGTTCACAATAAGGAATTGTTGTCCACTGAATTACAGGATTGTGATTAGATTGCTAACATGGCCAACTTGATGTATAAGTGAAGTGTCCAGGAAAGATATTCCCCAGGATCCTCTGAAGATTAATTTATACCCTTGAAATGTGCACCAATCACAGAATGAAAAAATATGTCAAGATATTTTTCTTGCGAACAAAAAAAGCACTGCAGTGGTAACAGCTATTAATTTATTGTTGGCAGTTTTAGCCAACAGAATTCAATAAACAAGGTTCTTAAAGGTTTTTCTTTTGTTGCAAGTTTTTTACTGCTTGACTCCTAAAAGCACTGAGCACAATATCTTTTATAAGAGGGACAGCTCTCCCTCACATTCTACTCTAAAAATCTCAAATAATTGCAAGTATCACACAAAGACAGCTGAAAAAACATTGAAATTCTTCATTTTGTAACATTATATTACTATGTAATGGACCTATAAATATACTGCAATATTAAGTATCTATTTTTAAGATAAAAAATATACACATCTGACCACTGATCCCAAAATTATCAATTTTGTTTCTCCATAAATCAGATTACACTTGTCATGTTACTTATTCATCAATTTAGGAAAAATGCATCCACATCACACAGCTAAGGTTTAAACTGCAATATCAACTTTGGTGGGGCAGTGAGGAAAGGGGGAGTTATTACTCCAAAGTAGCTCTATCCCTTAAATCCTCTTTAAGTAGTAGAACACAAATGGTGAAAGGCACATTTAAGAAGCACAGTCAAAGACTGAAAAAGAACACTTTTACATTATCCACGAGCTGTGTTAGAGTGTAACTAAAAACCAGCATCTATTTGTGCTGAACATTTGAGACCCTTCACAAAAACCAGGCTGAGGGAAAACAGTCCCTTATAAGCCATGAAACTTGAAGGAAATTGTTTTGCAAATATGTCTGCTGCATACAATCATCACAAGAGGACTGGAAACAATGGTTCTCTCTCCCCTGTCTGTCAGTCACTTCTTTTTTGAGACATGCCTTGCTGTCCCTGTACAAGTGAGGTAGATCTGCCTGCTACGCCTGCTAGATTAGACCTTCTGCTGATGCTTCTGCTTTATTTCTAGCATGCTTGCCTTTGACATAAGTCCTTAACCACATACAAGACCTGCTTTAAAACATTCCTAACCATGCAACTAAACCGTTCCATTTCATTACATAAAAGCACAGGTTTAGAGTCATGGTCTTTTTTTTACTATTCCTTAATATAGTCTGTTGACAGCAGTGTAATTCATTTGATATACTATATATCACACCTTGACATGGATAACAATGGTCACTACTGAAAGGGGCTCCTATTGAACCTTCCAAGAGGCACATACTAATTAAACAATAAATTCGTTCCTGTGCCTTGAGGACAGTCTTAATCTGTTAAATTTATCTGGGACACACCTATTTGAAACATCTGCCTAACATATCAAAATGCTACTCCTGAAAACACAAATTAAAACCAGTGGCTGCTTCACTTACATAAAAAAGCAGATTGACTTCTCAGTCAAGACAAAGACTTATGTTCATTGTCAGCTTTAAACTGCAGTCTGGTGATATGCAAAACCCTGACAGCACTCCATTTCCAAAAGAAACAAAAATTTTAGCACTAGAACTCTATTAGTACATAAAACTGAGCTGGCACGCTTTAATTATGTCAAATATATTTTCCCCCTGTCTTTTGAAACTTGCTTCTGAAGCTAAAGGGAAAGGAAATCTAAAACTTATTCAGATATAAGCGTGGTAGAGAAGAATGCACAGATCAGCTATTTATTCTGCAGGAAATACCTCCTGGATTCAGATTCCTACTTCACCCTCTTCACCAGGCTATCTGAGCATCTTCTAATAGTGCAGCAGGTGATGTGACCAACATCCATCATATGAGAACAATACAGGCACCTGGTCTTTAGGGAATTAGTGATATTATCTTAAGTGTGATATAAGTTGAATTTTTCCAAGGGCAGAGAGAAAAAAGTCTTCTGATACACTTGGAATTTGAGAAAGGACAGATATACTAGAAAGGTTTCTATATTCTTTAACATTTGAATTGCCATCTTTATTAGCAATGTAACTGAAAAACTAAAACATAATACTGAAGCAATATGGGATACTTGATGGACCTCACTTCAGTCTTTAAACTAAAGCACACACTGAAACATTAGATATGAACCAGGCATGAGAGATTAGTAAACAATTTACTTAAGTTTCAGAATTTGGCAGTCATTGTGAGAAGATTAATTCTGTTCACCATCTAAATATGAAATTCTATTTCTATTAATAATGTTTATCTGTTTGAAATAACACTTATCATACCTTTATATAAAAAGAAAAATAGATTCTGGAATATACGAGGCAAGAAATACAAATGGACGCATTAAGACTTTTAAAAATGTGTGCAGGTGCAGAAGTGCACCCAGAGATGAACACACTGTCCATCCTGAAATGTAACAGTTCTGTTGAGATCCATTCTCCATAGTGATGGATATAGGTACCTCCAACTGGTTCAATATTTTCTTGATAAGCTTGGTAGGCAAGAAAAGCTTCTTTTGAGCCATTTCCATTTTTTGTTTGCTGAGACAGACACCTTGATCTCATTATTAGAGACAAGCACTGCTCAGTGGTGTTAATCTGCAGTGTGAGTGTTAGCCAGACTCTCTACGTCCATACTAATAACCACTTGTATAAATAAAGTAGTTCTACCTTTCAGTGTGTTTTTCCCAAAACACATAATGGAAAATTTCCATCTTACTGAAAACTATTAACACCAGCTTGAAGTAATTTCTCTCTTTCTGCAAGGATCTTTTTTTTAAACAAACAAAACTATTAAAACATTTAACTTGTCTTACTGCCAGATAATTATAGTAATACTGTTAGTTCAATATTTGAGTGAACTTATTTGGAAGGAAATTATAAAATTAAGTTACGGAAGTCCAATATTCTGAAATTCAAGGACAGAAACATTTCAAACACAGTTATAGAACAGGTTCAGGAACCAATTCTGTATCTTTTAAAAGTTTAAAAAATACAAGATTCAGAATTAGAAGGTACCTTGCTTCACATGTCATTAAAAAAAAGTCAATAAATGCCATTTTATTACATAACAGAAGATTAACCAAAGCATGAGACAAATTGTTAAGTGGACACTGTAGATTGTTCTGCATTCCCAACAGTCCAGCACAACCCAAATCTCTCAGCAAGATTTTTTCCCCCCCCCAATAAGGAAAATCCAGGCAATAGAGCCCAAGGAAAACATCTTTCAAGGAGGGCAGCTCTGTAATCACATAACATGGAGAAGAAACCTTCTGCCAGGGGATCATCCCCTTTAGCCATGCTGTTCATACCACTCCTTTCTCAGAAAGGCATCCAGCTCTACAATCTTTTTAGGGTAGGATCTATTTAAGTCTTTCCTGACCTTCATGTACTCATAGTATTGTACATGAACATGGAACAGCCAAGAAATTAATAAAAATAGTATCAGGAGGTGGGCGATTACAAAATACAGCACAGAAAAACTCTAGGTGGAGTGTTATAAATATGATTTAGGTATTCTGATACTGTGTTTTTATCTATGACCATTAGCACAGGGCTCAGTTTCAGGGCTAACAAAGAACTATACACAAGTACTTTTCCCCCCACCTCAGTCTGATTCTCATAATAGAGCCACATAACAGAAAATCTCCAGCTTCACGAGAATTATTAACACAACACACTGTAGAGGAAGTGCTACATCTAGAAATAAAGTATTATATTTTTGCTTCTTTACTCAGCTTCCTTTACTGAAGCTGGGTGAGTGGAAAAGGACAAAAACTGAAGCAGGAAAACATCACTAAGGCCTGTAAGTTCCTTAACAGTGTAGACAATAGGGAAGGCAGGATCTGAGCAGTCAGCGTTCATCAGTCTCCAAGTTAAAATAATAAAAGGATGAACTTCAAAATGTAACCTAACCAAAAACTGTGACACACAAGAAATTAAAGCATTTCTTTGTGTCTGAACACTGTGTTCAGCTAAGAATAACAATATAGGCAGAGACATTCAGGCTAAAAAAGCAAGATGTGACAAGGAGTGGCTCTTCAAAAAAACCCAAAAACCAAAAAAACAACAACAACGAAACCACAAAACCAAAAAGCAACCAAACAAAAAAAACCAAACCCCCAACAAACCAAAACTAAACAAGCAACCAAAAAACACAAACAAAACAACCAGTAGAAACAGAGACCGTGAGTAACATGGAGTACTTGCAGTTCCTTCACTTGTTATTTTGAAACCTTAACTGAGAGCCAGTCTTCAAATCTTTGTAAGATTTCCGTTGCACTTTGCCCATACCAAATGAACTCCTAAATGAACAGTAGAGACTAAAAATGAACCAATGATAATTTTATGTCTGTATTAATAGCTCCTCCCCCAAAAAAAGAGCGTTTACCTTTAAAGATCTAAATAGAAAGTACATTAGAGATTCTTCTCATTCAGTAAACACTGAAAAAAACACATAGAAAACAAAACTGACGAAAGTTTATTGTGCATTTGAATTTAGAATGCATGTGATCCTTACTGCCTCCTTGACCAGTGAATACTATCCTTTCTAATGTTTTGGAGGAGTTTGCGATGGCGCCTGTAGAATTTGATTTTGTGTAAAAATACACACTAAATCTGATTTCTGCTGCATTAAGGAGTCCTCTGGTAAAATATATGACGCATGGAATGAAATCAGCTGTAGTTCTCCACGACTCTTTAAGCTCACTTCCTTTAGTACTTGACCACTAATATTAAAGACTACTGGATCAAACTACAGTTTTAATTGGATATATAGGACATGATACAGTGGTATAGCTAAACTGCAGTATAGATGCTAAAATATAACATTGATTCGTATTCTTTTACTGGAAATATTTGTAATAGGAAACTAGGATACAATACACTCATTTTTATTGCACATTCAGTACAGAGGAAAGCTACTGTCACCAGTTTACCCTTAAAGTCCATTCATCAAACAAATGCTGGATTGATTGGTTTGCTGTTTCACAGTCTAAAATGAGATTACAGATTAATCTAATTCTCATTAATAATGACGAAATGTTGACTATACAATCATTTTGTACACTGCTTATTGCCAATACACACACACAAACTTGGCTCAACAGAGAAATTCTGAAAACAGCCTGAAGTCTAATAGTTGAACGAATTTTGTTATGTGTAAAAACTTGCCCAATAACACAAAATTCCAGTTCCGTCTAAACCCTTTGTTTTATTGGATGACATGTTTGCACTAATAAGAAAGGAAGGGACAGAGAAAGGAAGTTTCACGCTGGAGATAATTTTTAACATTATTTCTTGATAAAAAGAGGTAGTCAAAGATGGGAACGTAAAGGAATAAAACAGGCTGGAAGAAATGCAGATAGAAGATGTAACATGCAACACAGGAAGAGGGTTCAACTGGAAAAATGCGAGAGATGTCAGATAGGGAGAGATCTGAAGCCAAAATTCAAACCAGTTAAAAAGTAAAAACTGCAAGAAAATATGATTCAAGTGTTCGGTTCAGATGTTGCTCTAAAACTAAAGTCTGGGAATACTTCAAAACACAGAGGGACTACATAGGAAGAGGGACAATTCTGATAAATTTCACCTGAAATACTACAAGTTTTAATCATAGGTGCTGTGAGTCTCAGGAGGACATTTTAGTTTATCTATTTTGGAGGATTCATTTATGCAAGTAATTCCTGAAGTGTCAAAAGTTTTTGATTTTCGTCTTTTTTGTTTGTTAAAATGTACAGTCAGGTTGTACATTTAGACTAATATGAGAAGGCAGAGGACTGTCACAAGATGACAATATTAAAGAAAATATGGACAGAACAACCCTTCTCTTTATCTGGTCTTCCTTGACAAAACCTTCAGATTTTGTAGGCAGGCAAGGAGCTTCATTTGCTATACAGAAAGACAGTCACAGAATTACTTCCTAAGAGCTGAAATAAAAAAGTTGTCTGCAGCTAGACAGATTTCTGAAACCCAGACAATGGAAGTGTTTTGAAACCCTGTGCTGCAGGTCACCGTACCTCTGCAGCGAACAGAGGCTGTTACATCCTGCCTTCCATTGATTTACCATTACTGAAAGGATTCCTCATTTTAACAAAACATATTGTTATATTCCAGATAAGTCTTTGACAATTCTTTACACTAACCTATGGAATTCAATTGCCGCCATTAATTTCACTCTGGTATTTATCAGCAGAAGCTTTTTTCCTGCAAGAACCAATTTATTTAATTGAATAGTTTAAAGGGCTCCAAAACCACATACAAAAGATGAGGTTATAGCTAATAGCTTTCAAATATACTTAAAAGCTTGAATCATTAGCAGTTTCTTAAACTAGGAATTTTTAAGTGCAAACCAGAATTTATTGCAAGCTAGTCTTAGTGGTGTGATTTTTCACATTTAATTTTTTCACAAATACAAGAGGCAGTTAAAATAACATTCTATATTTGGGAATAAAGTCTGTACTTTGTTTCCTTTCACTTTTCCAGTTTTTGGCATTCCTGGAATATCACATTCATCAGTTCCTCAATTTAATATCTGAGTATTAAGTACTTAAACATATTTATGCCCACAATCTGCTTAAAAGGTAAATAAATCCAGTTCTTCACATTTTACAAAAGATTGAGGCACACAATTCCACAAGAACTTGTATGCTATAATGATGTTTCAGATATTTTTGGCTCTCTATGCACTGGAAGAAATAGTCATCAAAGGATGGCACATGGGAAACTGCTTCAGTGCAGTAAGTATAAGGAGGTCACTGTCCCACACACAAAATGCATTGGAAGTTGAGAGAATCTCATTTCTATCTCCTATCCTTGCAAATATTTTGAGATTTCAATGGAAAAAGAAACAATTTCTGCAGGTGACTCACTGCAGAATGCCTCAAGGATGAGCAAAGAGAGAGGTTCAAATCAGCTAAAGGAGGGATTATGCAATTTCTTTGTGTCCAATCACCAGGCCAGTGAATGACAACAGTGCTATTACCACCACCCTTCCTCTGATCAAAGAAGTTCTGCACGTGGCTGGGTATGGACTAGGTATGTATGTCTTAAGATCAAATACTGCAAATGAAAAATGAATGCCAGCAAACACAGCCCCTCTTGGTTTTACGCAAGTAAAAGTGGATAAATAAATTCTTAAGACCTGAAAACCACGGCCTCTGACGCACATGACAGCAGAAAACAAGACCACACTGACAACCTGTTAAAAGGTACTACTAGTCTGAGATTATCAGTGTGCAGAAAAAAGCAAGAAGGGATTAAGTCCAATAAAATTTTTCAGAATTATGATGCATGTCAAAAAAATTAGAGAAAACCTCAGCTTCTTTGAAGAACTGAAGCGAATCTTGCAGAAATCAATGGTAAGATTGCTATCAATATGTTTGGAACAGGGCCAAAATTATTATCTCTGACATTAACATAGAGAAATTGCAGCTGTTTGCATTTGTATTTCCTTCTAGCAACAGTGGGAGAATGTACTAGGACATTCTCCCCTTGTTAACCCTTTCTCTGGAATACCTTGTATGAACAGTTCTTTTTTTAACTCCTGATCTTTGTTTAAGGAAAAACATAAGTTAGGTAGCTTATTGGTTTGTTTTTTTTTTAATTCAAATAAAATATCTGTATGGAACCACAGAAAAATAAGGCATTTCAAATTATTCATCAAGAGAAGCTGTTGTCTACATCCTATCAGCCTTAACCACGAAGGATTCAGGATCTTCAAAGGAATAAGGAGCTTTCTGAAAAAAGCAACTCTAGAAAATACTATAAACTTTAAAGATGAAAACAATGTCAAACCCTGAAAGTTTTTCTTTTTAAGGAGAACTTCTATTGATTCAGCAGAAATTGTGGAGTTAAGGTTAAATATCTCCAGATCAAATCTATTAATTCCAATTAAAGAAAAATGCAATACAATGCAATGATGATGGCAGCCAAGATTCAGATACTTTTACTTTGGGTCAGAGGGCATGAACCTGGTCTTGAATTATGACTTAAAAACCTGGAACAATATTTAACCTTTACCTTGATATTGCACAGAATGACAGCTACTGTACAACCCATAAATACAGAGTATTTAATAAAATAAAAGATGACATACCTATCAGCTGAATGACTAAACCCAGACATAATTACTTGTCTTAGAATTACACTGGTTGTGGACTTACTCCTGCATGAGTTTTTAATAACGTACATTATTATAGATATGCATATTATTATAGATATAATTTCTGCATATGATTACCTGCCAAAAATAGTTTTACTCTTTCTTATATTAGAAATCACAGAAAAATTTGTTCAATTCTGTGTGAACCCTCCGAGTTTTACAATGTATGTTACAAATCCAAACAAGTCAAACCAAGAATATTTCTGCTACTTACACACAGTGATAAATAATGCAATAAGACAAAACATGAGTGGAAATCAGAACAAAAAGAAAGCTAATATGACATTAAATACTCATAGTGCAACATCTCTTTTCCCATCTTCCTGTATGTTTTCTGCCTGTTCCAGACTACAGTAAAATGCTGAACGTCAAAAAAATCCGCTTTACATTTATGTATGAAAAACATTCCTAGCTAGTATAAATGTTTATTCATACTGTGCTCATTCTAGCAAGGCAATTTTGTAGTTGTTTTTTCGAATAACCACCAAATAATTAGGTTAAGAACAAAATGACAGTAAAAATCTGTTACTGGACATACAAACAAACAAATCCTCCTTTCAGAGAGTGGAAGTAACTCCCTTGAATTCATAACTTGTTTGAGCCTTAAGACTTAATTAGAATTAAATAAAAATTGACTACTAGAATCACAGAGTGATTCCAGCACTTTTTACATAACAGAAATGCTTTTTCCTCAAGTATAGAAGATTTTGAAACAAACTCAAAGGTCTAAACACATCTGGGGTTTGCAGATATCTGCAATTGCAGCTTTCATTTGGTTCCATTTTAGCTGTAAACCTATGTCGAAATGCTACGTTGAATACAGGCTGAAAAATCAGGAAACTGGAAATTAAACCCATGAACTTGACAGCTGGGGATGTTTTAATTACAACCCATCTTGTCCCAAACCATATAAACAAAATGATTCAAAGCAGTCTTCAGTGTAAGCAAAGTATAAACTCATATATGACAATTATTCAAAGTCTTCTGTGTTCCAATGTTCCAAATTACAGAGACACCACTTTGTATTGTGGCCTGGAGCAAAGTACCACTGATCATTTTTAGTATGCTGGAACAAGGATGTTGGTAACAAATTTTCATGACAGACACACACGCTCAATGAGATAATAAATTAGTTTCCCAAGTGAAGGCTCACTAATAAGATTGGATCTAAAATTTAGGTCACTTAATTTTAAGACTCAGCTAATGGGTTAAAAAAAAAAAAAGAGTATAACTTCATAACATAAATTCAGGTTCAATCTTTTTTACCATAAACATTAGCACCATTATAAAGTTGCAAAGAATAAGCTTCTTGTAAAATTAAATGGTCTAATTGTAAAATGCATTTGATATTTCCTTGCAGGGAGGTTATTCCTAAAAGAAAAATAAAATATTCTATATTACATTATGAAGTTATAAAATTTAAGAAATTAATTTTTAGTGCTGTGTAAGGTCTGATGTCACTGGAAAGATAAATCTGTAAAACTTCTTTCCAATATGATTTATTGATTCTATTCCAAACACACTGCTTCCTTTATTTGCAAATATATTTTTAATACCAGAACTATAATACAATCAAAGAAACTACACCTTTCCTTCTTTAGTATTCAGAGGTGATGAGAGAGTGTGGAAGTCCTTTAAATCCTTGACAATCATATGAGAAAACTCATAGCCTAATAAGGTTAGAAACAGACCATTTGGCTTGTCTCACACAGAAGTAACGTATTACTCACTCACACGCCTAACTTGTTCTGATTACTAGTGGAAGTTCTTTTAAAATAATATACCAACAAATTCTCCACGTATAAGACAAGGAAATTGTACAAGGTCATGTAGCGACAGAACAAGAGGTAATGTCTGTAAACTGAAAAAGGGTAGATTTAGTTTAGATATTGGGAAGAAATTCTTCATTGTGAGGGTGGTGAGGGTCTGGCACAGGTTGCTCAGAGAAGCTGAGGATGGCCCATCCCTGGAAGCATTTCAGGCCAGGTTGGATGGGGCCTTAAGCAACCTGATCAAGTGAAAGGTGACCCTGCCCATGGCAGGAGATTGGAACTGGATGATTTTAAAAGTCCTTTCCAACCTAAACCGCTATGATTTTTAATGTATTGCAAACCCCACTCCTCAGTCTTTGGTGGTGTTCAAAACTTACCATTTCCATTCTCTACTATGGCCAATGACTCTCCGCAAATTGTCGTCTTTCTCAAGGGACTGATAGTCCGTTGAACTTCTGCCAGCAGCACTGCTTGCATTGCCTCAGTAATCTGTCATAAACGCAAATTATTATTGGATGATACCAGTACCTCAATTATTTATCTAAGTATTTGACAATTTTAACCAACTAGGGTAAAATCATAAAGACTGTCCTGGTGAATGTCATTAGAAAGTCAACACTTAGTAATAAATCTTTCAGACAGTGATAATCATGTGTCTCTACATACACGGCAAGGAAAAAGAAAACTAAGTAGGTAGCAATAAAGTGGAGTAAATTTTCAGTCAGGTCAGCTTTCTAGTAAACATTTTTTTAATGTCATATTTAGAATCAGTCACCTACCGCCTCCTTGATTTCAAGGGTCATGATAATATATGTGAGTAAAGCACATGGTGATAATGGCTAAAAAGAAATACCTTCATTTTTTCCTCATGTGTGCAAAAATGCTTGATAGACTGAATAATGACCCCGTGTTCTGCCTTTTTTTAGAATTTCTGGCATCTAATTTCTGACAAAATTAAAGAATGTTTTGTTATCAGTGGTGATGCTCTATTCCCCTAGCTCAAACATAATACCAATGTATTTTTTTGTGTAACACAAAGGGAATATGGTTCCTCAAACTCATCTTATGCCAAAGGCACATCTACTGGAGTTCTGAACAGCCTTTACATGGCACCTGCAGTGGCTGATGCACCACAATTGAGTGTTGGGACAATGCAGTGTGGAGATGATATGACAGAGTCATTACTTTCCTTGTCTTTAGCTGAGGAGTCCCAGGAGAACTAAGAACATTTAAAGATGTAAGATATTACAAAGCACATGAAGACCCAAACTTCTGCAGTTCTCAGTCTAAATTTCAGCATGGTGCAGAATGGCAGCATGAATGTCTTCTCTCCATTTGGTATTTTCTTCAGAAAAGGAATACAATTTTTTCCCCTTGGGAAGGTATTCTTTCTCAAGTACAAGAAATTTCCTGACAAAGAGTGACTCTAGTTTCCAGGACAGTGTACTCCACCTCAGCTTAAATATGAATTTGAGTATGAAAATTTTAAGTTGATCATCTTAACATTATAAACATTTTAAGTTTATATGATACCTATATTATAAAAACTGTTAAAATTGTTTAGGATTAATATAAATTGAAGTTGATACGCAGGATCCCTCAAACTGCCTGGAAGAGATAGTTTCATCTCACTAATCAAGTACATCTCCTCAATCATTTCTCTAGCTGCCCTTGTAAATTCAAATCAATCATTAAGTGAAACAAAGGTTGTGGGTATCCTTTGTGACAAAACTCTTTATTGTACACAAGCATACCATAGCAAGGTCCACAGCATAAAAGTGAACTCAGCCCTGTGTGGTTCAACACAGCACAAACCTTCACCTTGTTATAATAGAACTTTATTCTACAGGTGAAACCAGAGGCAGTTTCCAATTCCTCACATCTATACAACCCTGAGCTTTGGGGATTACAGATCCTGACTTTACAGCAGACTTCTACAATATATCTACAATAATTAAGGACGAGAAGGAAACAAAGACATGTTTTCACTGTCCTGGGGAAATTTTTGACAAAAAAAGATTCTTACAGAGGTACACAAAAGAAATCTCCTAAGAACCTGTCACTAATCTGGATCAGATACTCATTATGTGTATCACTGCTATGTGTGCCAGTCAGGAAGCATTTGTAACAATTTAACATCTTAAAACAAAATTAAGAAAATAACAGATGGTACAACATGATATAATTGTAGAGCCACCTGTATATGTCTCTGCATGCTACCTGTCTATCTCTTTGCTGGATCTGCATTTCCACAGCGCTTGGTGTGGTTCCATGTTTACTTTTGTCCTGTCACTGCATCTTCCCCAAGAATTCATCTGTCAAGTCTAACAGTCTCCAGAAGCTTTTCTTTTTTTCTAACACAAAACAAATCTACATGAGCACCTTTCAATTTCTCTGATCACTTCCACTTTAGTGTCCTTCTGGATATAAGCTAGCTTTCTTATTGGCTTGTAATATATGCTTTCATCTTTTGCCCCATACTTGTAAATGCTGTTGTAAATACTATCTGCTTTTCAGTTGGGAGTGTTAAATGTGGCGGAAATTATGTTGCTTCTTTGACTTAGAAAGTATAAATAGCATATGTCCAACTATAAATACTGATATTAAGGAGTGAAAGGTAATTGTTTGACTCTGCAGTAGCAATCCTAGAGAGTAATTCAAAAAGACAAGTGAACAAAAGTTGAGACAAGCTGTACTGTTACATCTATACTAAGTTATACTGGCTTTCCTTTCTACACTTTATCAATTACTTCCAAGGATTATTATTCTCTTTATAATGAGTGGGTTTGAGGAGAGAAGTCAATAGGCATCACTCCTGGTTATTGCTCAGGCCATAACCTCTTCAGGGTTGAGCCTTGCAGAAACCACCTCCCAGAAGCCTCCATAACACAGTCACACAGGGAGCAAAAAAATACAGATCAAAACATCAACTTGGATTATCCAGTCTCCTTTCCTCTAATTCTCCACTGTAATTGTCAGGACAGTAGTCTAGATACTTATACTGAAGTATATTGGCTTCAGCTAGAGTCAAAGGCTGTAAAATCAAATACATTCAGAGCTTGGTAGATACATGACTCTAAACTTGGCTATCAGCGCTAGTTTACCAGTACTATTGTCTGCAATGGCCTTAACATGTTTATTCTTTGAAACTGAAGGCCTTTGTAATATCTGTCGGATTCATCCAACCTAATTTTAGGTACTAATGGCAGTGAAATAACTGAAGTAAACCAAAAAAAATACAGATGCACTGCAGGAATCAATACAGAGAGATGAGAAAGTCCCAGGATGATTAATTCCTCCTAAAATCTCAGCAGTCCCTCCACAATGCCTATATTTTTTCACTAGTGAAAAAGGAAGGTTAAAGCACCTAGATTCCTCATTTTCCTAAGGGGAGCTTACAATTTTCCTAAGGGGAGGTTACAATAACTAGCCAGCTGATTGCAGACATACAAGTTTCCCTATCCACAAAAGGAATTCTGCAACATCAGGATGGCACTAGAGGAGTCCCAAAGCAGGGTCTAAATGCTGTATAAATGATGCTCCTGAATTAATACACCCAAGTTCTAACCAAGGTCTGATTACTTGGGGCTATACAACAGAACCATGTCAATCAGAGCTGATTCCTGCCTAGCTATCTCAGAACTAGGAGGAGCTGGTGTATGACTCCTACTGGTCATAAAGGCACCAGTAATGGCTCTGATAAAACTCAATTATTTCTATCCTGGTTTGTCACACCACAGGGTAACTAGTGTTGTTCTGGAAAATGTACACAAGTGCTTAATTGGGCTGCTCAGGATTAATAAATTGGCCATAAATCTGTGTTGGTGTAAGTGGAGTTTCAACAAAGCCAGTTTGTTGTCAAGAAAAACTATAATTTTGTATAAACCACTGGTGACTACATATGCACACCTATTGCCAGCATCACAAATTGAGTGTTAAAAAAGGTTTCTGAAGTTTGGCTGCAAACAACCCAAAACACTCACTACAAAGTGGGGTAACAAAGTTTATAGCAGCTACAAAGCTGTGCCTGGATAATGTTAAAATTTGGGAAGCATTGATAGCACGATATTTGCAGTACTTGACAACTTCAGTGTCTTAAAGTCTTTTCAGGTGAAAAAATTGTGAGGCAGCTTATTCCACACTTTATCTTCCTGCACAGTAACCTCCTGTGGTAGATAGGACCATTATCATTGTATACACTGATCAGTTACTAAATACACTGGAAAATATGAATACCTAGATCTCACAAAATCAGCTATGCTGCAAATACAACTTTCATGAATATATGACTCCTCTCTAAAGAATTTCAGTGGCTGACCAGGTGAGCAAGAGATTACAGGCATTTCATGTGACAACTGCAGCTATTGAAATGGCACTCCTGTATTCGGTTTTTTTATAAAAATGCTTCAAAAAAAGGAAGAAAACCTTATTGTAAGAGAAAGGGGAGAGAAGAAGAATGCAGAACTAATATAGAAGACCTGCAGACAGTAGTGATATAATAAACAACTGATAAGCTTAAGATGAAATGCTGAAATCAATTGAATGTGAATATTTGCAGAAACCATTTCAGTCTAACAGAACAGGGTCTATCACTGCAGCACCCCTGCAAGCTTCCACTTTGGAAAACATTCTTTGCACCTGAAATGCAGCAGAGTTGCATTCAATTTCAAAAGTAACATGATAAAATAAATTTGTAACAGGTATTTCCCATTTCTGAAATAAAATCCATTGTGGTCATAGTAGAACATACCAAGTTTTGTATTTCTGGATATTAATCACTCAAATAAATGACACAGTTTTATTTAAAGGCATGTTTCCAAAACAAAAAAATGGTTACTAGGTTTCACTGTTCAGACTGGTTTACTATCACCTGTCAACTCTCAAGAAACTTATTTATCTCTCAAAGACTTCAGATTCTTCAGTAACAATAGGGATGAGCATCATCTGTCCTGGAAACTCAGAACTTACATGTCACTCTTAAAGAGTGTTGTAATAAGCAAGGACTTGGGAATTAATTATTTGCCCTTTATGAAGGCATTTTGTTTCTTCTGTAATAACACACTGGTATATGACACTGCCACTACTTTGACTTTCTATTTTCCTGGAGCATAAAATGGCATTTTTGACCTAAGTTACACATGCTTAGTAGAGAAAAGATAACTCATTTCTTAAATACAGCCTATGAACAAGATCACCAAGATTAAAAATTAGTAGGACAGTTATTTTGCCACATGTAAACACATTCTTTACAGCAAAATAGTTTCATGAGCAACATACTTCGTACTGTAATAATAACCTGCTTTCCACGTATCTGAATGGCATGATTTATGTAATCATTTCATCATAAATCGTAACTATTAGGTCACATTACTGATTCCAAATACTAAGTTACAACCAATTTTACCTAAGGATTCCATTGCAACAACGGACACAGGCTCTTTTTCCTACCTTTACAGATTCCTCGCTCCAACAGCAAATCAGTTTCAGCAATGAAATGCTTCCAAAGTCCGGGGAATGATATCTACTCTTACCTGAAAAACACACACGCAATGTATGAACTGGCAATATATAGAGAAGTATAAAAATAGAAAGATATTTTAACATTTTTATTTTTCACTTCAGCAATACACCCAAAAAGATCTGAAAAAGCATAATTTCTGAAAGTATGTTTTCATCTGATGCAAGGAGCACAAAGTGACCACTTCTGGAACTCTGTCAGCCTTGCTGGTGAGACCACTTCTCTGGGGAGCCTGTTACAGCGCCCAATCACCCTCTGGGGAAAGAACCTTTTTCTAGTATCTAACCGAAACCTCATGTTCAGACAATCTATTGTTAGAACATTTATTCTTACCCTGAATTAGCTTATTCCTTTTTTGTTTAGACTGAGAACAGATATCCCACAGATTAGGCTTTCATCACAATTTTCTGAAGATATTGAGAATACTTTCTGTTTTGAACTACTTAACCACGGATTTTGCTATATATATGTACTAAAACTACCCAAAAACATGTTTTTTACCTTTAAAACAGTAGTACAGTCTATGCAAAGATACATTCAACGACATTTTTTGCAGTCACAATTTGCCTCATTTACTTTTCTGCTAAAGGGAAACAGTACCAGGGTGTGGTCAAGACATCACACAGTCAGTGGCTCACCGGTTCTGATCACAGTTAAGAAAGATGGTACATTTATGGATTTCCAGGTGAGTTTTAGTATTACCCATCTTGATTTTTAAGATTTTCAAAGTAAGGGACAGTTCAAACTGGCAGCTCTGGTTTAGTCCACTTCTTTTTCATTTGGACTTCCATAGAGAAATGTGACATCTCAGTACTGCACTACGATGTTTGTTGCCAGACATACAGTTGAGTAAATCAGTTCTATTCTCTGGTTGCCAATACGATACAACGTATTGAGAAGTGGAGACTGAATTTTAAGGAGCAACTAAAGGTTTCAGTAGCACCAAAGTTTGCCAGTATCCCAATCGCACAATGCACTCGTGTTCAAATGTCAGATTCCCACAGCAAAGGCTGAAGTTTGAAAAAAATGACATAAGTACCTGCATTTTTAAAAGTGAATGGGGTACCCTAGTACGGTCTGAGGGGGAGCAGTATACAGTTCACTAAATGACTCTAAAAATTTAACTACATCAATATTTAATGTATGAAAATTTCTACAAAGATATGTTCAGGTATGATCAAAAAAGAATGAAAAAGGAAAGAGGCAAAATGAAAACCAGAACACTCAACCCTCTGTCTCTGACAGCTGACATGGCATGTACCCTAATACAAAATACAAAGAGGGGAAACAAAAAGACCTGACAAAATGAAAGGCACAACTGATCATGCAAAGGTAAATCTTCCCTTCTCATGGTTTAATTTGAATTTTATATAACTTCTTTACATATCAGGATGAATTTTTCTTTTTTTTTTTTCTTTTTTTCCCTGTCATTTTGGAAACTTTGTCTCAAAGCTCAGTGTTATTTCAAACCTTTGTCCCTGATTAATAAGAAATTTGCTTTGAGTTCCTGATGTGGGGAAATCCTGGGGGATGAAATCAGTTCTCAAAAATCTTGGATGTGAGGAAAGACTCAAGCAATGCCATCAAGAGCTTTTACAGGTCTTACTGACTGAAGAGCCAAGATGAGGCTACTCTGGTCTAAACACAAAACAGTCTGTTATCAAGCAAGTGTCCCCACTGATCAAGAACAGTGCAGCCAATATGGCACCTGCCATTCATCCTCATCCCCTGCTGCAGTACTTCAGTTTTACATTCAAATATTCAAAAGAAACCCATTAAAACTCAAGTTCTATCTAGGTTTTACACCCATATGTACTTTGCACATATGTAAGTGTACACAAACAGTCCAGAAATATCAGCAGAATCAAGATTTAGCATCCCCTGTTCTGCTGCCCAATGTGTCCTTGATGCTAAACAACAGGTCGTTCCTAAAACGTCTACACATACAGATCTGAATGATTGTGTGAACCATGTGAGTTAGATTACCTTTGAAGTTTTAGGTCACTCAATAAAACTGTTTTCATGTTCATGAACATTTTAATCATCTTTACACCATTTCCACGCCTTTCATCTACTTATTTTCTATTGTCACTTGATTTAATATTCCGTCTTTCTTCCAATGGGCATTTCTGCTGTCATCACAAGTTCTACAGTTATGGTGCATATAAGACTCAGAGAAGGTAACTACAAACTGGTTTTGGATGGGGATATTAAGGCTTACTTCCACAGCAGAGGGTCAAGATTTGACTTGAAAGAATTTCTGGTTTGAGTCTAGACAGGACTCAGTCTGTAAGAGGATGACTGTATTTATTAGGTAACACATACTGACAAGTGTCCATATTCTGTTTAGCTTCTTATTTAAACATTCCTTGGTTAGTTGCATACTGTGAACAAACCCAGACTGGTTTGCAAAGCCAAGATTGAGAGCAATGGCCTGTGGGACATTAATGTGAAGAAATTACTTTATTCTGCCCTAAGCCCAAAGTCTGAAGGCATTATTGAACAGCCAAGATGGCTCTTGTATTACTAAGGCAACAGTTTGCTTGGAGGGCTGTGTATATTATTGGGTGGGCTCCTAATGGTGATGAGGGACATGGGGGAGGGGGGAGACAACAGTGTTTGTCTTATTACATTGCTGGTTTTCAGATTGCCAGAAAATGTCTTTAGAAACTCAGCTAAATGTTTTGCCATGACAGGAAAAATATCCTTCATTCCAGTTAACACTTTGTTCACATATTTCTGGTGATATTCATAAGGGAAAGCTGAATAATTCAGTTTTTCTGTTTGCAGATTAGACTGCTCTAAGCGAAAGAATATTTTTCCATTATTGAAATTAAATTATGTCTTTTAGCAAAAGAGGCATGCAAAAATATGAGAGTTAAAAACTAATATTGCAGTTCCTCCATATACTTACTGTTTGGTAAGTCTCCATAAAAATTGGGGAATGAAGGTGTTGCTGCCTCTATATTTCTCCATTTGTCATGTACAGACTCTGATTTCTGTGGGCTAAAAGAATATCAAACTGTTAAAGAGAACCTGAACGTACATACAAAAAAACCTTACATCTCAAGGTAGTTTTTTGGGGTTTTTTTAAGACAGGTACTCTGCTATCAATCACTATCAAACACACTTCAGTTTCTTCTCAGTCACTTGCATTCTTTTGCCTACAACTTGGTATGGAAACATTCACATGTGCACAAATAGTGAAAAGCACCATCCATGTGCAGGAACTTAACTATAATAAGTTTTGCGACAAATACAAAGTTTTACGTTGCAATAAAGAAACAAATTTGTATGTGAAGAAATTAAATTATCATTTTCATAAAGAACTTGTGCTGGTTTTTTTTTCTAATATGTAAGGAAAAAAGTTCAAGGGAAAGTAGAAGCTTTTTTTAATAGGTTTTTTTTTCCCCTACAGTGGGAAATACTTTAGAGTATTATTACCATACTGAGATTTCAGTAGTTGGCTACAATTTAGGAGACTAGTGTGTATATCTTCTGATCTTTAGTACTTTGTCACTAACTCAGCAACCTAACCCTTGCAAACAACGGACATGGATGGCGGAGAAAGGAAGTGAAAAACCTCTCCAAACCCTTGCACTGTTTTATACTATTTCTTTTAAATGTATCACCATAGTGATCCTGCAAAAACTACATCATTCAAAACCAATATATTTCACCTTTCAAATTCACTACAATCAACAGCAAGTCATAATATTTCAAAAGGTCTTCCAATTCTAAACAACTCCAAGCTCGCAGCTTGAGAGTTTTAATTGAGAGACACAGATGTCAGAAGGTAGGAAAGAAAAATTCTTTGAAGATCTTCTGTTCCTGGCTTCTTCCTGTTTTTGTCTCACTTTTATGATCTGACACATTTTGCTGCAGGTTCCTTTATTTTCACAGGCTGGGTCAAGTTGCAAACTTGACTTTGTACAACAAACAAACAGCAGAACCCTTGCAAGCTGTGAAAGCTCTCCTGCTACTGCGAATGCTGTGGTGAACTAGAATATGTAGGGGTTTTTCCCTTGAGGATGCTGTAGTTTTGGCTAAAGCAACTGCCCAAAGAGATTGGGCTACAGTCTAACTTTCAGAAGGTAAACTGGACAAAACAGCCTTTGCTTTTTTTTTCTTCAAACTTCTAATAAGGCAAAAGTACATTGCTATAACAGATCATAGCAAAGGAAATTAACTCCAACCCAGAATACAGAGTAAATGATAAAAGTAAGGATAAACCATCTAAAAATACTTAAGGAATGAATGAATGCAGATTACAATAGTTCTTTCAGACCCCAGTTATTTGCAAGAGGAAGAGTTGAAACAAAGGCTGAATACTAAGACCTTAGCAAATAGGCCACGTCCTAATCACATTCTGATTATTACTGGAACAGGGATAGGAGGACAGAGGGAAAGGGAACATCACAGGAAAGGGGCTTTTTCCCCAGGCAGAGAGAAGGAGATTGTTTTGCTTTACATAACTGGTTTTGAGGCAACACAAAGTATAGACACAATCAGACAGCAAAATTATGCCACTATACTCAAAGGTAACATCACATCATATATGGAATAAGTATTTTATAGGTTGTTTCAAAGAAGTGTCTGAAGCATGGAATTCTTTTCCATTGCTCTAATCCACTTCTCCCACAGCTCTTATACATTTCTCCCATGAATGGTGACACAATATCATCTCATTGGTGTCACCCAAAGAACTTTGACTGTATGTGAAAATGATGGTTCCTCACTGCAGTGGGATGTCATTTGCAGTTTAGCAGAGGTTAGGTAAAGGATTTTATACTATTTGTTATCTCAACTGCTCTTATCTTTATTTATTGGAGGGGGAAAAAAAAGCATGACTGACATACCTAAAGTTCTGGAATAGTTCTTGAAAGTAGAGGAAAAGATAAAATCAGTGCTATTATGGGACAGAGCCATAATGAGAAAAAACCCCAAACTTTCCTGTTAGCAGCAGTATAGAGGAAAATGTTCAGGTGACTAAAACCTCTGAGGTCTGCATTGATGGAAATGCAGCAAACACCATCTAGTTCTGATCAAGTTCTCTGAGAAAGAACATTTTATTCTTCAATAACTGAAAAACTATGGTTACTTGTCCAATTTCTGAATGTGTAAGAGATGAATACAGAAGGTACAACCTCTAGTAGGTTTGTAGTAGGCAACTACAGCCAGGAAAATAATTGTGTGTTGTCTCTGTACAGACCCATAGCACTTACAGTTGTTGCTTGTTACTCAAAAGGAAAATATAGTGATCGGGGGGGGGAGGGGGGGAAGAAAAAAGACAACAACAAAAAAAAACATCAAAAGCCATGAACAAACCAAAATTCCAATAGAAGAACTGAATGGATACAACTCAAGTGCTTTTCCCTAGATGAGGTCATTGGGAAGCAACAACCCACGTTAGAGCATCACAATTTTTTTTCTTTCTTTTGTACAAAAATCCACCTATTTCTACAAGAGATGCTAGGTTTTATGGCTTTACATATGCTGGAGAAAAAATTGTTTAGCACCGTTTTGACTAGCAACAAATTTATTTTTTATAATCTTATAGGAGATTATGTTCCAAAGCCAGCACGTGCATGTCTGGGAAAAAATGTTTGATTCTGATGTGATGATTAACTTCAATTATACAATGTCTTTCCAAAAGAGTACCAGAATGCACAATGCAGGCAGAAAGTACTATTTTGCATACAAGGAATTAACATTCAAGCTGGAATCCTGAAACAGGCTTGTGTGGATATGGACCAATATGCAACATGATTAGCAGCAAAAGTAACTGAGAGACTTGCTTTTGTCCTGTGGGATGGTGCATATGTCTTGAGATCGGCTGGATGCCTAGAGCTTTCTGGGCAACACAGATATATGCAGCATCAAGATCAATATTTTCTGTCCCCCCTTCTTGCCTGAGGGCCACAGCATCACCAACACTGGGGTTAATTGTCCCTAAAACACTAAATACAGACCAACCTATGTTTACTGAACAACAACAAATCTGTGGGCAATATCTGTTGCCTGATTAGCATGCTCTATTTGGCTTGGTCAAATAATGTCCAGCATGGTATTTTTCCTTTATTGCTGAAAAAGCATTTAGCCAATAAATTTGTTTTGAGTAACATAAATGCTATTTGGGATGGTTCTCACAACATAAGGGCTGATGAGGCATTCACTCCCAGAAGCTGCTGTTGCTACTGGGGGCGTTGTACTTTAGACAGTGTAACTAGGACAGACTGTTCTCGGCTCTCATGTTTTATTTATTTGTGAAGTCAAGGGTTTCATGGCAAAGGAAGTATGTTGCTTATAGGGAGTGGAAGTTTAAGCAGCACAAATGTGCTTAATGCACATCTCACAACATGCGTAAGAGACTTCGTTTTTCTACACAGTTTAAATTATGAAGAAAAGAGTGATCTCTGGAAAAGCAGGGTATGAAGCTGGATAATTCAAGTTCCTGTTCTGATGAAAACAATTCTTGCATCAGTTCTCATCTGCTAAACAGAAACATGTAAAGATACCTAATTTTATCCTGATCTCCTTTTGTTCAAAGCACAACCTTTTAAAAAGCCCTAGAGAAAGAACATAAGCTACATTGCAGAAGTACATATTAAAGAGAGTTTGTTTCAGGTTTTTTCATGGTTTTAACCACTATAAAGGAAGAGAAGACTCATAACGAAAAAGTTCTTACCTTTCACTTTCATCTGTAGCTGCTGAAGGTATGTTAATTATCCTGTTGATTAAAGCTATTCTGCTGAATAAGAAGAATACTGTTTCCAAATCCTTTGTTCCATAAAGATTCTCAGGTCCCTCCTTCTTTCCAGTTTCTCCTTCAGATGCAGCAAGGTATTTGTTTGACAAGTCGAGCACTCTTTTGGAAAATAAGTTGAAAATTTCACCTTCTAGCATAGCACAATCAGTACAGTTCCATCCTGGCAACATTAGTGACAGGTGGCTTTCATTTGACACAAGTCCAAAAGAAACATGACACTGAAGTCTCAGGATATCCAAGTGTCCAACACACAGATTGTCTGCTTCTTTATCTGCACCCCATGGTAGGAGACACGACAAAAGCAGCTTAGCTGCCTCAGTGGCCATGTTCACATCAATGTTTCCTGATGTTTGCATTCGAATCTTTCTTGAACTCTTCGTTTTTTTCTGTCTTTTCATGCCACCACCTTCTTCCACAGACCTGGGTGCATTATTACCCTTACAGAGCTGGTTTGGACAAACAGTATCTCCCTGCCCCTCTACTGGAGGTATGGAGCCAGCAGTTTTGTTTCTTTTTAGTGTCAGTGCCCTTTTCTCAGCAGTACTTTTAGCTCTTTCTAGAGTGCATTGGTTGTGGAATGATTTCGATGACTTTAATCCATTAAATTCAGAAGACAGCAGAAGTTCCTCAAGTTTTTCCAGATCAAATAAGAGAATATGAAAGTTTGCATTGTTCCATTTTGTGTTAACTGGTAAAATAGTAAAGGGCTGTTGGATGCAGCTGGTATCAGTTAACTGAAAGAAAAATATTAAATGTCTAAACACAAATCAACAGCACTTTGTAATTTTCAAGACATAAACACAGAATTGCTCTACAGAATAGATGAAATCTATTAACTCTATTAAGTTCAATTTAATTATATTTATTCACTTATTACTAAGAAAAAAAAAGATTTGCTTCTAAATAGCTTAAGATACACAGAGACATGCACATGTAAAGAGTACAACACTGGTTCCTTAACATCTTCAATTACACAGCCATGCTATAGTTTGCATTTACCTTTGCAAAAACTCTAGGCTGGTATTTCTTCTGATGAGTCATTTCAAGCTAAAAGGTTTATTGGAAAGTCTTAAAGCATATAGTTTTTGGGTTTTTTTCAAAATAAAGCTAGGGAAGCAAATCCTATGATGTTGCAAAATTCTTGCACGCCCCAAGTGTCTGTAATGCCTTGTTGCATTTTGATATACATATGGGATGAAGACCATGCCTTCTGCCATTTCAAAACATGCAAAGCTATCTAAAAGTTACTTCATTCTGAGTTAAGTCACACATACCGTATCAGCAACAATAAGGAACTGATGTGTATAAATCTGCATTTACAAAATTTATTATCTTAGCTGAAAATAATGGAGAGGAAAAGGCTACAGAGCTACTACAATGTTTGTGAACAACTGAATTCACCTTATGTCACCCTATTTCCAAGCTGGATCTTTCTAGAATTCTCCATACTTCTTCCCCAACTTTAAAGCCCTTTCACAGGATTTGTAGAGCATCATTTTAGTTCTACATACAAACAGGATAATTCTGCTGGTATAAATACACATGGTTGACTACTGATGCTAATAAATGCCCCAAAAAAATAGTTTTTGAAAGCTCCTAAAATCTGGCAGAAATAAAGATCTGAGAACAGCTAGAGTTACTCAACAACTTTAGACTGACACATTAACCTAGTTATGAACTGTAATAGTGTCAGCTGAAACACGTGAGGAAATGTTCCAAATTACCTTCACCGGTTTTTTTTGCAGTTTTATTCATGTAGTTTCATTATTTAAATGATGAATCATCATTAGGAACAGAATTTTACATATTTTCTTTTCCAGTATCCTTGGCATGGGATAGATACTGTGCTGTGGCAAGCTCCAGGGGAAGGGATGTCTTTGGACTCTTTTAAAATCGGCTTCTTATACTGATATCACAGAAGAATTTGCCCACAGAAATGCCCCTCAAAACAACCTGTTATGGACATTACGGTTTTAGACAGAATGTAGTCCAAACATGCAAAAAGAATACAGTATTTGAGAAGATAAACTGCAACAAGCAAGTCTTTAAACTCTGCAGATCAGATACTCTGGAAGTAGAACTGTGGCAAGAAGGAAGGAGCAAGAATAAACACAAGAAGGAAGAAAAACGTAAGACCCCAAGGATGAACAAGCCAAGTGGGGGAAATTACAAAATCTGTCTTCTAGCCCCTGGGATATTTCTCTACATGGAAAACATTCCATACTGGCTTTTCCCCTACTCCCAGTTTCCCATGAATACTTCAGGAGAGCTGCTCTGTTTTGGCTTGCTGTGCTAGCTCATACCTGAGAGTCTTTAAGGAGAGGAAACACAGCACATCACCTCAGATCCTGTGTTCCAATTAAGATCCACTTACAAGAGCGGATTTTCCTCTTTAGATGTCTCCAAATTCAGAAGAAAAGCATTTCACGCTCCTGTTGCCCTTTTTCCCACACAACTTTCTGTGCCTGCACACTCTTAGAATGACAGAATTTTTATGACACAGCTTCTACATGCTTTGGAAAGAAGACAAAACTTACTGGGGGGGCACAATTGAGTATCAGACCATTTTGCTGCTTCCTTAATGTTTATTTTTTTCCTTTACTATAAAAGGCCTAAATCTACATACCAACTAATCAAGAGTGTGCAATGATGAAAATACTAGTGTACAATTCATGACAAATACTAGGATTTTAAAAGGATGATAATTTTTCAATAAGACCAATTTTCTGAGGGAAAAAAATCATGAAAAATATCATTTGGAACAAGAGTTTTGCACAATACTAAGAAAAAAAAATATCAGAAACTGAACTAAATGACAGAGTTGAATCTTTCAGAATACTCCCATAAATTTGCTTTATAAAGACAAAACACTAAATTTTTGTCCAAGAGGGAGACTCCAGTGGAGTTTGTAGAACAACTAGTTTCTTTCACAAGAATCATCATACTGCACCACCACACAGCATTCCATGAAGGTATCAGGAGGACCATCCAAGGGAAAAATTATGATTACAACATCTTGTATCATAATCCTGACTATATCTAGTGAAGAAGTATCTTTTACCTTTCAGGTAAATACCAGAAATGAGGGAGTGTAAACTCCTTGTTGACACTTCTGCCCTTTTCTTTAAGCATGTATGGACTTGGATGTTTTTACTGTCCTGCACAAGCTCATGCTCTCAGTGCTGTGCTCAGTCTCCTTCACATTCCCAAGCAAACACGAACAAGCAGGAAGAGAGCATCAACAAGCAACATTTTAGCTCAGTAATACTTTTGCAAACAATCAAGCCAGCTTCCATATCACAAGTGACACAGATGACTGCGTTAGTTTCAATTTCCTAGATAATCTGAAATACTCCATTTATGTAAAGAACTTTTTGTTGAAAACAGCCAAATCTTAAAAGAAACCAACAAGTGTTAGTAAATAGGGCAGCTTTAACTGGAATGCAATGTTGATTACATCTTTCTCACGACTACTCCTTACCTAACTCCTTTTACGTTACAAACTATGATTTTAGAGGATTAGCTATTCTTAAATTGTTAATATTGTAGTAAGAATAACACAAGGAAAGAATCGACTCCCTAACCTCTAGTTCTCTGGCTATTTAGTAATATAATTTGGCTTTTTTTTGTTATTTAGAGAATGATGCTTCCACCAGATGAGGATGCACTCTAAATACATAATCTCATTTAGAGATCTCCACAGGGAGTCATAAGTACGAGATAATAACTGCTTGTTCAGGTTCTTTTTATCCCTTTCCTCTTTCCTTTTTTAAAAAATAGCACATTGTAGTTAAGCACTGGGATTATTTTAATCTTTAATTACGTTGTTTCCTAATTCATAGGGAGAACCAACCCATGGAATGCAAACACTGGAATTCACAGGCTACCTTTGACATTCATAGAAGCTATTTATTACTTGCCTATCATTTTCTCTTTCTGTACACTTATATTTGGCTGATTAACATTTAGAAACCTTTAGTAAAATCACCATCCAAACTAAGGGAAATATTGTGACAATGTCAATCTTTTGAGACATCTGGTGATGCTCCTGCATGTGAAGTCACAATAGATGTTTATTGTTTATTGGCAATATGAAAGCTTATGGACATTGATCCTAAAAGCATCTACCAAATTATCTCAGCTCTCTGGCATAGGCATTTCATTCCAGTGAAAGAAGGTGGACACCTAAAGCTTTAGACATAAAATGCTATTTAGGAAATATGGACAAGTTATTTTCTGTAACAGAAAATGACAGAAAAAGGAGGGAAACCCATAAAACTAACTACAAACCAGAGAGCTGGGAATAGCATTTGAAGGTGGATATTGAAAAGCAGATATTTACATTATGTATTGTACCCTTCTGTTTTCAAATTTAACCATTCCCAATTTTAAACATTATTTTTGACAGGGACAACTTATTGTAAGCTTTAAAAAAAAAAAAAAAGGCAAGAAGTCTGGCTACAGACTAAAATATCCTGAGGTTCATGAACCTGTTCCTAAATCCAGAACAGAGCAGGATGCAGGGAGTCTTTGAAATGCCAAGATATATTCCATGCATGGCAACTATCTCCTAGCATCTCCCTGATTTGCCACTGCAGATGTTTGAGCCAGGATCAGACAAGAGTTGGAATAGGGTAGACTATTTCAGTTGGAAGGGGCCTATAATGATCATCTAGTCCAAAAACCTGACCAGCTCAGGCCTCCTGTTGCTAAGGTCCTGTCCAAATGCCCATTAACCACTCATAGGCTTGGGGCATTGACCACCCCCCTAGGAAACCTGTTCCAGTACTTGACCACCCTCTTGGTAAAACAGTTTAAACTTCCTGACACAGCTTCAAGCCATTCCCACATGTCCTACCACCGGATAACAGGGACATGATCTTATCACCTCTCCTCAGGAAGCCATAAAGAGCAATGAGGTCACCCCTCAGCCTCCTTTTCTCCAAACTAAACAAGTCCAAAGAGCTTAGAAACTCCACACAGAACATTCTTTTCAGTCCTTTCACCAGTTTTTCCCCCCTTCTCTGTACACATTCCAGGACCTCCCCATTCTTCATGGATGGGGCAACAAACTTGGAAGACTCACTTTAACTGATTACTTCTGGCATGTAATTCATCACTGCTCTACAAGTCACAAGCCTGTTCTTCTACCTCTTTTCTTCCTTTACTCGTTCTTACCTTAGCAGCCAAGGAAAAATTTCCCCCTCTCTATGGGAAAGGGGCAGCAGGGGGCTATGCTGTGGCCCCCAACAACACCAATATATGCCATTATCTTTAACAGGTTTAAGACAGACATACCACATAAAAATTTCATGGGAAGTACAATTCAAGTCTTATTTTACCTAGCTGCCTTCTCATCTCTCAAGGCCTTTTTCCACAGGGATCCAACTTGTTCTGGGAATGCTATTCCACTTAAAATACACACTTCCATTAGCTGGCAAGGATTCCCATATTGTTTCAGCTTTTCATATACATGTACTTTCTCCACGCACCCTCTTTCTTTACCAGATGTGTTCTATTGTGGGTTTTGTACTAAAAACAGATTTGACAAGAATGATCTTGACATTCATTTTACATAAAGGAAATCAAGTGGTAAAATCTCAAAGTAGATTTTTAGAGGCAAACCGGTCTCAAAATATACTCGGACACCACTTTGATACCACTGACAAGAAGTTGCTCAGTTCTCAGAGCATGGGTAGTATCAGCTTGTACGTAAAACAAGTCCTTTAGTATTAAATGTGTGGGGTTTTTCCCCAGACTTCTTTATCCACTGCACTCTCACTTTATCCCAAACACAACAGGATAAAAGTGATGGAAAACTGGTCCCAAAGTTACCAGTGCCTGCAGAATGAATCATGCTGTATAAAGCATAATTGGGAGATATCCTACCGATTCTAATAACTTTTTAAATGATGTAGTATTCAAGGGGTTTAATTCTGTTCCTTTGAGCTTTCTCTTGTGAGAGAGTATATTTCGATCCATTAACATTAACCAAGTTCAATATCCTCCTTTATCCACTACTTGCCACCTGCAAAGGCTCAAAAAATATCAGACATTGAAGAACATACTTTAATGTGAAATTTTAGGTAGATGGGGGGGACAGGAAGAAATGTGTGAGGCTTGACTGAAGTACTGACAAAGAGACTGGAAGGTTCTTTCATTAACAGAAGTTTCACTGCTGGGTTGGTGGGTTTTTTTTAGTGTGGGGAGGTCTTCTATTCCTGATTTGCCAGAGAGGTTTTTTTTGGAAAATCTATGTGTTTTTATTTTGACAGTCATTAGACTATCAGCTTTTAATGGAGATCCAGTACAACAGCCCACTTAGTAAATTATGAAATTCAGTCACATGAAAAGACTTTCTCTTTTAAAGAGTAATTATTTCGTTATTAAGTATACTTACTATAAAAAAAGATGTTAATTTAATCAAATACCACCAGCCTATTGTTTACCCAATGAAGGTACCCTGTGAACAAAGTACATATGCTTCATCCTTTCAAACAAGAATTTCTAATCAAAACCCAATACGGAGTCATTAAAATCACTGTATCTTATAGTCTTTAGGAAGTCTCTCCATATGATAATTTCTGAAATATCACAAGTCTAATAGTACAATATCAATATGCTTATTTCAATTAACACTTATTTTCATCATCTGTCTTTGTTGTAATCTGACTTTTTTATTACGCTACAAAGCCAATAGAAACTTTAAAGACAATTTACATGTTTGAATCACGCTTCATTCACCTCTGCAGCAATGAATGACATTGACAATGAGACTATTTAGGTTTTAAAAAACTAAATCGTGGAGAACCTCAGTTACAGAAATGACAGAGGAGGGCAGGGCAGTAGGATTTGTCAACCAAAATTTCTTGAAAGTTAGGAATTTTGTGTCTCTTGATCAGGCCAGTCACTGAATTGTCAGTAGAAGTTCAGAGCTCATAATTTCTCAGAATTGCATCTTGATATTGGTCTGGCTCTGAGCTCACAAAAAATAAGCACATCAGATATCTGCTTCTAAAAGTTATTTAGGTACTTCTACCCTGGCTCTTACACTTGTACTTCGTGGAGCTCAAAAAACTGTTAATTTGAAGCCTGGTTACCACACCCAAGAGTCTTAAACATTGACATATTGCCATGACACATTCTACTCTCCATGACGCTTTATTTTTTGATGGTGGGAAGGAATGGCTATGTTCTACTTTTGTTCAGTTTGAGTTTGCATTTTTGGTGTGTATGTGGTTTTTTTAGCTACAGAATAGCTTAAAAATTATCTTTACTTGCACAGATGTTTTTCTTTTCAGCCTTTTTAAAGAAAATAGTGCTATTACATATATATTTATCACCTGCAAATGTGTGAATTATGTTTTGGGGACACATTTGTCGAGCTATCTCATGGACAGTCTTGTAAAATAGGAAACTTGTACTTGTCTCATAGAATTGTCTCAGAAAACAAATACATAAACAATGCACAAAATGGCTGGCACAGTGTAAATTAAAGCATGAAATTTATTTCTGAATCCTCTGAGCCCTCGGTTGCTAGAGATGGTAGTCGATAGGAGCAAAAAAAAAAAAAAAAAATTGCCTCCTTGAAATGTGCTTGGTGGACAGCAGCTTGATGATTGGCAGCACAAATAGAAGACAAACGAGAAAGCCTTCAATCTGCAGCTGATGCACAGGAAGAACATGGGGAGCTGAGTTTACAATAGAGAAAACATTACCAAGCTAATGGCACAGGCAATCGTTTGACCACCATGCATCTCTGATAGCAGCAGGGCATCCATTTGCAGTTAAGTGTTAGAGTACCTTTTTGCTTTCTCTGACCACTGCAGGGGTAAAACAACCCAGTGCGTGAAACCCACTGACTGGTAATAAATTACTATATTGGATACTTTTTGTTTTCTTTCAGCAATGACTTTACTGTGTATTCTTGCTATCATTACCAATTAAAGTGGAGATCACGTTAGCAAGCTGTATCTAACTGTATATCAGTCCCTTTGCTCCAATTGCTTTGGCAAGTACCACAGGGTCAAGAGGCTCCTTTGACCTTTATCAGCTAAGTCTCTCTGACCACTCACTATTTGAAGCAATCTCAGCTGAACAGATGGACACTTTTGCAGACTCTATAAAGCTTAGAATATAAAGATAAATGAAATTGTGTTCAGGGCTTCAAACTGGTTTATGAGCATAAAATATTGTTAGCAAGTTCCCCAAAAATCTCAGATTTCAAATAGCTCATCTTAAATCTACACCAGGAACACACCACCTCTTTACCTACTAAGAAATCGTATTTTTTTGCTGTGGTTTCTACATAAAAAACTAAAAACCTCAGTGTAACTTACATGTCTAATTAGCACTAAGTCAATTCTGAATTTAGAAAGCCTAATTTAATTAATTTGATCATTAAAAGAAAATCAAGAAGAAAAATTAATATAGCTTTTTCCCATGACAGTGGCACAGCACACCATCAAACAGATCATTCAGTGGAAGAGTACTAAAAGCATTGGAGAGTACACACCATTCAGAGAAGGCTTGGACCTTCATTTCAGATTTCTCTATATTTCTTAAAGTGCTTGCTCTTTAAAAGATTGCACCAAAATTCTAGTCATACAATACATAAGAGAAACTTCAAATTCTCCAGGTGATGCTTGAATAACTGTTAATAATTAGATATAAATATGATCTTCCTATCATATTTATCTATCTATTCGTAATTTAAAAATTATCTACTGCTCAACAACAACATTGAATGGTGTGTTATTTGAGGTAAATCACATCAGCAAACGTGCCTTCTTCACTTCATAACATTTTTGCAATACACAGCTGTCTTATTTTCTTGTTCTGCTGAAAGGATGAGCAATCCAGGAGATGTGCAAAGGTGCATTTAGTTAAAAATAGTTACACAAACAGCAGGTATATAATTGAAATAGCACTTAAACATACACCATGCACCATCTCTGAAAGAGCCTGCAGAGGAAGAAAGGATGCAAATTATCAGCTACACTCTCATCTCCCCATAAAAACCTGATGCACTTTCTAATCCAATATTAGCTCCTATCAGCAGTCCACACATCACACTTCCATGTCCAACCCTGCCCACCTCCTGGAGCTTTGAATTTAGGGAGCATTTGAAGAGTTTCTGTCACTAAAAGTATCCACAGCCTCCCAGAAAGCACGAACAGGGAAGGCCTACCCACGCCAGAGCAAGGTTGGCCTTGTGCACGAGTGTCATACAGAGTTATGGTGTCACTGTTCCAAGGTCATTCATGTTCCTTACCTTCACACACTTCACTCAGTCACAGGACAGAAGATCCTCTTGAGGGGGGCATTGAGAACTATTTTCCTTATTAATTTACCCTTTTTAAACCTCAGTACTCACATATAAAGGACTACATGTACAAAGCCTGGGGTCAATAGTAGTGCCCCAGTCTGCTTTCACATGCAATTTATGCTTGACATGAGGCTGCCTCACTCGGACAATGCAGTCCCAAATACGTGTCAATTCATGACAAATTTTACCACGTAAACTAGTTTGCTTTGAACTTGCCTTTCATTTCTTTTATCATAGTATTCATTACAACAGTTCTGGTCATATTACTGAGGGTGCCCCCAGATCCTCCTAAAATCCACCTCCCATAAAGAAAAGTCTACAATATTTTGAGGTTGCATCACTGGTGTTTATCCATGAACCAAATCGCAACAACCTCTTTCCTTCTAACACTAATCTTTCTCCCTTTTTTCTTTTTTAAAAATCCAGTGGAGAACATTACTGTCTTCACAGCACATCCAGCAGTAACTGTAGCACCACTCCTGATGAGTTTGTGGCGCAATCTAAGCAATTAGGGCAAGGAGCCTTCAAGCTCAAGCTGTGTAATGAGTAGACTAAGGACTGAAGAAGCCCTCTTTTTATCATGTGTGGAAGGCCACTGTCAGGCAGATTGGTGTCCAGATGGATCTACTGGGCATTTTAATTGTTCAGGAAGAACTGCTAACACATCTATTGGTCAATGCAGAGATCTGGTATGAAAAATCAAATGCTTCTCAAATTTTGTTTTCAAGTTAACACTATCTCTGTCTCCATCACAAATACTGAACCTTTTTATTGGATTTAACTAAAGTGTACATATAAAGGTGATCCTGGAGACTAATCATAAAAAGATAAAGAATTAACAAGCAAGTAAAGCTAATATACAAAGTATTCTTCACATAAGTTTTCAACACTAGGAAACAAGTTTCTTGGTTTTTTATTTTTTTCAGGCAAACACTTGAAGAAATATATACAATATACAGACTATTTATACAGACAACTTTTGCTCTGCTCTAGAACTCATATCACCTGTCTGGGCACACTATCAGAAATTTTAAACAAATACTCTTGACAAAGTCTTGTCTAATAATTTTACCCTAGAAAGAACATAAAAGTGAACTGGAGATCCACTCATCTCAGACTAAGATCTATTTCTGACATGGGTAGTCTCCGCACCATGAAAAGCTTAGATGGAAGGAAAGAATAAGGTGGGTTTTAAATTAAATATTTTTACACTCTATATTCAAATACTCTGTTTATATTTTAATCTATTAACTTCTTCAGAATGTAGAAGTAAATTTCCTAACCACATCTTCAGCAATATTTAGGGCTCAGTGACAGGTGGTAGCAAAAATATTTTCATCCTCACTCAGCACTTAAGGAAAGTCATAAGATGGAACATCTCTAAAGTTTCCTTGATCATCAACTGAACAAACAATGCTACAGCCATCCAAAAACAGGCTACTGACTCAGGATTTAGGAACTATTATACTGAACAATTTACTGGATGAATGAACATCAAAATATCTGTGATAATGCTGAACACAGGTACTGCCAACATGACCTTAGGAAGAGGGCGAAAGCATGAGAATATTGCTTTGTCCTAAGAAGGACTGATGCATATAAAAATTAAGTTACCAAACCATGTCTGAGTGCTGACTCCAGCTGAAATAACATTTGCCCCAGGCTGTACTGACAGTGCATTTCCTACCTTGGATTATAAGAATTCGAACCACAAAATGTATCTACATAAAAGTTCTGGATCAAATCACAAGACAAAGAGCAAAAAAAAAGTGGGATTAAATTCTTATATATTAAAATCCTGTGCATCCTAGAAAGTGCCATTCTCGAAAACTCAGTAACAGGCAAGCTGGTCTTAGAATGTTACAGGGTCTGAAGAATCAGGATGGCAGCTGAGTTTCTGTGCACATAGATTTCAAACTATTCTTTCCTAGAGACCTGTTCAATCTTACTGCATGGGCTTCCAGAAGGACAACACTTGAAAAGAAACATTCTCAGATGCCTGCTTGGATGACCCACTCTTTCCCATAAGTACTGCAAAAACCAAATCTGACTACTAGAACAAATTAGGTTTGAAAATTAATATATAAAAACTATGTAACCACTGCTGTTACTTTATCTGAAATTGAACCACAGATTAGTCTAGGATTTTATTTCTGCTATTTAAATGAGAATAGCTATCAGAAGGAAAGCAGCAGATAGCAAGTCTTTCTTTTGCAGAGTAAGGTTTGTTTGCCGCAAGTCCCATTTCTAAAATACATTTCAGATGCTGATGTGCTTCTGACAAAGTCACTGTTGTGGTTTTTTTTAAAATAGTTGTGTGAGGTGGAAACCTAGGAAAGCCTCACACTGAATTTACTCTGAATTCCTGTTAATATTTTTCTTTGCTAAAGTAATACTGATTAAACAATAAGAGGTCAGGAATTCAATTGGACACCATCAGACAATATGAAAATATAAATATCAGAACAAAGATGATGTAATTTATTTTAGAACTAGGTTCTAAGAGGAAGTAGAAGGAAAATCAGCTAGGCTGATAAACAGAAGAAATCACACCTTATGGACTAGAAAGTAATAAAGGTAAAATCTAAGAGAAGAAAATTCAACCTGCGACCAACTCCACATCTAGACCTAAAAGAAACAGTCCTAAGTGGTAAATAAGATCATGAACAGCACTTTCACAAAATAGGAACTGTTTTTCTAATTATAAAGATATGTCCCTTAAAAAAAGAAAAAGCAAACTTAGTGTTCAAGAAACAGGGACAGAGAAGGGAATTGCAGTGTGGCAGTGGAGGGATGGGAGAAGACAAAGATGACAGCAATAGCTGGGTTAGCTTCAAAAATCATCCTTCAACATGACAGAATTCACAAGGACTGCTGACATTGACCTCAGATTTATTTCTAGTAGGACACCATATCACCTTGTTTAGCTTTATCACATGGTCCAGTTAGTGGTCTAGGCAGGGGAAACAAAAATTTTAAGTCAGTCACCCTCAGTAAGGTAACAGAAGACAAGCTTGTAAAAGTATCTAGAAAGAGGGTCAGAAGCCTTGAAATAAATAGCTAGGGCTTATTATCAGATTTCTGTCAGACTGTGTTGATTGCCAGCCACATCTGCAAGATTAAAATGCGCTACAAGATCACAATGGCAACTTTTTGCTTCCATTTTGCTTTGAGGTGATCAGTGGAGAAAACACGAATCAACAAACTCTTGACCTGGTGGACCATTTCAAAAACTACAGTAACTTTCATCAGAAATGGCATGTGGTCAAAGCTATCAATAGCTCTCAGGATCATGATTCCTTATAACTGGTACAAATTTAATCTCATAACTCTGAAGTTATTTCTTCACTGTAGTTATGTTGCTACTCTGGTCCCTTGATAAAATACTTAACTGTGAAAGTTCACAAGAAATGTAGTATTGAAATGCTTTGCAACTGCATTATAGAGGGAAAAATGTATCTGTACATATCAAGCTCTTTTTTTCTTATTACACTTATTTAATCTACTACTAAATAAAGCTACTGAACACTGGTTTCACAAAAAAAAAAAAAAGAAATACCCTGGAAGCAACAACATAAGGTTACCAACTTCAAGGAGAAATACCTATTTTCTCTTTTTGTTTTGTTCTTAATAACCCACAGAAACGATCAAGATCTTTAATTCCCTATAACAATGCTCTAAATATTATAAAAGGAAAGAAACTTAAGCAATCCATGCCTACAACACCACTGTTTATGGTAACATTCTTGATTTCCTATTTGCTAACTATTATTTGGCATTTGTGCTTGTATCTCATTTCCATTTTTCTACCAATTTTTCCATCAGTAAGATTTAACTAGTAGTGATCTTGCAGGCTTCCAATAACCATTTTATTTTCGATTTGCTTCCTTTGCTATTCTAAAACAAATAATCACTATTGTCCTACAGTTTTCATTTATCTTTTACTTATTCTGTGCAGCAACAAAATAGATATTTATTTTATTATTTATAATTTGACCATTCTTGTCTTTACATATTTTTGTTTAGAGTAGCTATGTATGCTATTATTTAAGTGAATACCAAGATCTTTAGAATATATCAAGCAATACATATACCTAACACTCCTATAAAAGTTCACATATAAATAAATATATTTCTCCTGCCATCTTTGTCTTTTCTTAGACACAGAGTAAAAAAATTTCCCTTTTCTGGTCTAGCTCTTCAGAAGCATAATTCAAGAGTTCGAGGTTTAGCAACCATTGCTCAGGTTTTAGAATCTGCTCTTCCTCCAACATTTTTACACAGAAGATTCTTATTATATTATTGAAATCACTAGAAATACTAGTGCATGAGAAACACAGATTTATATCCAAATTACTGAAGCCGAAAAGCTAGGAAGCTTTCTAACATGAAAGGTTTCAGGAACATCAGGAAAACAATTCCCAGACATATCCAGTTTTGTGTGCATCAATGAAATCTTCATACGACGCACTGAAGCATTTCAATTTTTTTTTTAAATCAGCTTTTCACACAGATCCAATTTTCAAATACAACTATGACTTAAAGGTATAATGAGAGCTGGTTCCATATAAACACTATGAGCACAGGGTCTAGTGTGTAGTCTATTGTAATTAAGACCAGTGATTCAATACCTATTGCTACTGGCCAGGTATCATAGCAACCTTGTGTCACTGAATGCTGCTGGAAAACTGTTCAGCACTAGCAAGACTAGGCTTCAGGAAAATCTACAATGGCACTACAGATTGTCAACATCTGGGGGGATTGTTACAGGGAGAACAACAAAGAAATCTGCTTTAAAAACCCCCAATATTTAGAAAATTGACAGGGATAGTACAGTGGCACTACAAAAAAGAAAAAAAAAACCAACAAGAGGAAAAGACCATTTTTTTGTCATTAGTTACACAACTTATGCACCCACATCCTAATATCCATCCCAGTAAACTGAGAGTTGAAATAAGGCTGCATTATCACACTAATTTCCACAAAGTACTATCTTTTTAACGAAACGCAAGCATCATACATCAACATTACTCTGAAAATAAAACAGCCTCACTTTCAAAATAATATTTAAACTTTCACAAATGAGCTCTAGATAGTCTTGTATAAATCTGAAAAAAAAAAAAAAAAACCAGAAAAAAAGGGACAAAAAAAGAAAAAACAGGTTACTACGAACAA
Source organism: Oxyruncus cristatus (assembly GCA_013399855.1). NCBI lineage: Eukaryota > Metazoa > Chordata > Aves > Passeriformes > Cotingidae > Oxyruncus > Oxyruncus cristatus. The sequence continues at coordinate 57,483 of VXAY01001096.1, forward strand.
GAACCCAATATTGATTTTTCTGCGGTGCAGTAAAGCATCTCCATTCTATTTGGCTGCTGTCAAAGCCACTCTTTAACAGCTGGAGTCAAATTGCACTATTTACAGCAAGAGCCCTTGTCAAGTGGACCATAAGTATTCTAACAATACACTATTCAAATGGCACTTTGCCACACAAATTGCTGACTTGATGAATACCCTATGTCAATGACTAAGGCCAATATAAAAGTTTCATTTTTATGAGAGGTTTTACATTCACGTATTAAGTAAAGCTTTCTTGAAGAACTATTAAGCTATATATTTTGGGGTCTTTTGACATTAAAAATAATTAAAATCTGTTTAAATATATCAAGGGGATTTGACAACATTAATATGGATCTTGTGTTAACTGCATTTGTCACAGTCATCTGTTATTGGTACTCCCACTGGCACGTGCTGCACAATAAAAGAATTAAAATGGTCAAAACACCATGAAATCAAAACATTCTGCCTTTGTATGTGTGATTTACATGATGGCAAATGTTTTGAAAGAAAGCCTTTGAAGCTGGACTACTATGTGAGGATATCTTTTTTCTTAGGATTGAGTAGAGAGAGACCATTATTTTGTCTAAAATATAACATAAATGGTAAAAACATGTAATAAATAGTAAGGAGAAATGCTGAATATTACTTGCAGCCTTCATGCGGATCATCTCATTGTACAAAAGGATCGCTCACAAGTACAAAACCAGGAGGATAGAACGGCTAACCCCTCATCTTCTCTGTTACATAAATTTTCTGAAATTGAGTTCTTAAAATATGCTAAAATTGATGATGTCGAGGTTTTTTTTGATAGAAACGTTATTAACAATTTAGTATGTTGTTAAATTTCTAACACAATTTGCCAAGGAAGGAAATTTATAATGAAATAGTCATTCTATATCGAAACCTTTTGATAATCTGCAAGTTAAATGATAGTTTTATCTGTGTGGTAATTATATGCTTTTATTAATATGGTATGGAATGTTGAAGGCTGATACCCACAGCCCTCTCAGTTATTTCACACGATCTCAATTTCCAGAATCTATTTCAAGATGCTAAAACACAAGAAATCAAAAGAGTCAATACAGCACTTTTTGAAAAACCTAAAAAAAGTTTCCTGCAGAAAAACTGAGAAAAACAGTAGAGTTCATAACAAGCCTTCATTTCAACAATAACAAAACAGGGTTAAAAAAAGCTGCAGAGCTCCACACTCCTTTTGTGCAGCCTGTGTTGGGCTTCTGGAATAGCATTAAGGGGATGTCCATTGTTATATTCCTCCCAGGTCCAGCTACACTATATATATTTAGCCTCCAGCATCTCCCACACCAATCTACAGAACCTTCTCTAACGCAGATTGAAGTGGGAAGAAGCTCTAGATGCAATGGGTGACACATTTTTAACAAGTGAAAAGTGGTTTCCCAAGTATAGAACTTCATTTTTTATAAAATTAGACTAACCTAACAGCGTTATAATGACAAAAAAAAAAGTGAAATTAAAAAAAAAAAGTATTTTGACAGGACAAGTCTAAAAGACATCAGTAACATTCTCAATAACATGTTTTTATTTGGAAAAGATAATTAATGAACACTTCAACAAGAAAATGGAACATTGTATTGAGAAATTAGAGCAGCCAAGATGAATATCTGATCAAGAAAAACACTAAAAATTATTACACTTCCACTGTTGCCTACTGTGATATTTCCTCTCATTTAAGATCATGATAATTCCCAAAGCACGTTAAACTCCACACTTGAAAATTGACAAAAAACTATTTTCCCATATTCCATAAGCAGCACATTTTCTTTCCTGCCACTTTGTTAAATCCATGTAATTTTCAATTTAACCTAAGTAAACGTTTCAATCCATTCCTAAAACTTCACTCCCAACAACTCCCAAAACTTTCTGCCTTTGTTCCTATTTAAAAAGGAAGGAAGAAACTATTCCTTTTAATAAACAAGGAGATCAGATTCTGTGTCAATGGCCAACTAGTGCACCATCTGCCCCACAACATGCTCAGCAGGATTTCGCTCTAATAAGACTTTTCAGAAAATGGGATCAAAAACAACTTTAGAAATCAGACTAAGGTTAGTAAGAGGTCAAAGAGAAATATTAAGAGTTAAACTACAATCATTACAAACCTAATGTTATGTGTAAATTTGTAGATACAATGAAGAAAAGACCAGAAAATTCAAGAACTAGGACTTGGATTAAGCTGTACTTTATCAGAGAGTTTTGAAATACCCAGTGCTTCATTTACTATAATTAATAAAGCCAGAAAAAGGCCAGAGACCATCCTCAAGTCTGTTTCTACATGTGAGTTGAGGAAAAGCATTTTTCATTTTTGGTACTTGTGGGAAAATAGTTTCTATCTCCATTGAGGAAATCAGACATGACTTCCTCTGTTTATTGAGAACAGAATTCCCAAAATCCATTGATTACAAAGCGGTGGTTTTCTAATGAAATAGGGTTGAAGGCATAAAAACTGAGCCAGTCAGAAGAGGCCTTTATAAACTTAAAACCAAGCCACATGGCACTTATACACAGCTACACATCAGTGAGGGTTTAAGGGTAAAGAATTTGGATAACAACTCATTACTCAAGAAAAGTTCTACTCCTCCTTCTTACCTTATCTGAAGACTTTTCTGCATGAGTGAGGTTGTAAGGGCCCATGCCATGCTTACAGGAGCTAGAATGTTTGTATCCGGAATTCTTATTTCTTTTTGACTCTTGAGATACAGGAAGGAGAGCATCTGCCACTAAGTATTCTGAATCTTCAATAGCAGTAAGAATTGCTCTCGCTGTTTCACCCGTTTCATGTCGTTCCAGGGTGCCTGGAGAAACACAAGAGAGGCTGTAACTTTTTCAAGGAACTACAGTATTCCAGATCTCTGTGGAAGGATCATAGTATTAACATAGTACACTTCATGTGTGCAAGCATTTACAGATGAGGCAATTTATTCCTCATTTTTTGGAGCTTAAAAATATAATTTTGCACAACGGTCTATTCTACAGTATTGCTGTTAAAAAAAAATAAAGCTTAATTTCTAAAGAAATCAGTGTAACAAAACTTTGTTTCAGATTAAAAGCATCTCCAGGTATTTTATATATGTGAAGTGAGATGCAGTTTTCAAAAGGAGACAAGAATATTCATGAAAATACCAGTTTCCCAAACTGTTCAAAAGAGCAACTTGTTTTCTTCTCACAAAGCCCTCTCAGAACATCTGTACCATTAACAGTGTAAATAATAACACATTTATGGAATATTTTAGTGCTGTCCTCTAGCGTTCTAGATTACAAATAGCAAGGGAAAGCTCAATCTTTTCATTCCATTCCTAAAAGTGTCAGAGGTAAATATGGTTTGTAAACACCTGAATATACATGTGGCTCAGTCATCAGGGATTTGAATTCAATGTTTCAGAGACTATATCAGCACTTGTGTGGCTTTAGAGAAGCTGATTCCTCCAGCTGTTATACCCAGTTACAGTATTTTAGTAAAAATTTATTTAGTAATAATTTTAGTAATAGTGCTTTATTTGTAACTCACATTAAAGATATCTAAACTGAGATTAAATATCTTTGAAATGAGCTACTATTATATACTGCACATTTCCTATAGGAATTAAAAGAAATTGCTGAAATAGAATGTTTCCTATAAATATCAGAGATAAAATACATCTGAAGGATTTTTCAAGTATTAAATATCAGCTATAACGTGAAATGTTTTTCCCTTAAGTTTGAATTCTTTCTACCCTCAAGTAATACAACATGAATTTTCCCTTTCACTGCTACAAGAAAAAAAATGTGTAACATTGAAGTTCTATCAGTAACACCTGCTAAAAATATTGGACTGGGATTGAGGGATCTCATACAATAAGTGTTTGTGTGTATATGTGTGTATAAAATCTCTTTATCTGAAATTATTTCTCTGAAACTCATCCATTTCTGTTCACCGTAGCATCACCTCTGTTACTCTTATGACAAAGAGTCTTTGAATTCAGAGCAGGAAAAAAAAAAAGAAAAAGGCAGCTGATTCTTTGTCCCCTTCAAAAATCAGTTTAATACCACAGACTGCTGTAATATTACACTGAAAAAAAATAAGGATCAGAAGTTGTTTTTCTTAAATTTTCTTAATCCCTCCCCAGCACTTGCAGCCAGCGTGAAGGACCATTACAGAATCGTATATTTACTGAAAGGATAAGTTGCCCAAAGCTCTTCCTAGTTAGACTGTCCACAAATACTTGGACAGACCACACTGGCTATAAAGACCCCAACACTGCAACATTTCAGTATTTCAGGAACACAAGAACTCTTAGTGGATGCCTGCAAAGGAGGATTATACAGCTCACACTAAACATGAGCAAACATTCTTAAAAGTATTGCAGTGTTTGAAAAGTTAAGAAGTTTGGAAATAATACAGTCACTGAGCTAATATTATTTTGGCCTCTTAATATATGTAATGTAAACTGTCAAGCTGTAAGCATGTCTTGTTTCCCCACAGGACTCCCTGGATTATTCAGAGGAAAAGATAAAGTTCACGAAGGCAGTAGTTGTTCTCCCTTCTGTCAAGTGTGGGGGACTAAGCTTTCTCCACCACCTTCTGTGGAGAGTTCACTATGCAGGGCATATTTGTATGTCTGTGCATACTTACATATATCAGACTCATTTTCTGCAACACTTCTGTCAGTGCAACTCACTGCCAGAGTCCTCAAGTGCTTCAGAAGGACAATTACCATAATTTGCCTCTGAAATTACCAGGTATCCTGCTATTTTTATGGATGAGGATCTAAGGCAGAAATTGCAATCAATTGTTGATAAATCCAAGGATTTTGGGGGGATGGTGTTAAATTTCAAAGACCTGATTGTACACAGTCTTTAGTATTAGAGAGAACTTCAAAACAGGTTTTGTGAGCTCCAGATGCATGACTGCCTCACCACCAGTCATCCCTCAGTCAGACCATTCTGTGGGAGAATCTTGCGGATATGTAAGAGAATACCATTTAGTTAAGGCTTTCATACTACAGTGGCAAAAGAGGATAAAACTGTTTCCAACAAAAAGGAAGATTTGAGTTGTCTCTGTATCCTCCTGGGTGTACATGTACACATAGGAGTAAAAATAAAAATATATTTAAGCCTTGTGTTATTTTCCATATATATCAGACCTCCTCCCTGGCAACAGTTTCAGAGCCAAATTTTCACCTCCTGGTGGAAGAAAAAGAATTTAATTGACAGAAAAAGAGACAGACCAGAATGAGTGGTAAGTTACAAAAAAAGGGGACAGCAGAATTTCACCATCTGAATGGAATATGCAGGTATTCCTAAAGTACACAAAAGCAAATTGATATTTTATATATTCTACACACACATACATATCTTATTTAAACAGATGACAGATCTGCTTCTACATGTTATAGAATTATGGACGCGAACTGAGAAACCACCCAGCAGGTGGTTGGGTTACTGAACACTCCTGCTACCACCAAACTCTTTTCAAACTATCAATGGTGGGACAATGCCATTGAAAAACCATTTTTTTTATGAGTAGTCTGGAGAAGAGAAAATTAACATCAACGGAAAAATCCCTCCTGGTTCATACTTGGCCTCTTGCATAGAGGAGTTACAATCGCTTTGGTTTTTTAATTTTTATTTTTTAAGGCATATTTATAGAGAGAAACATTGAATAGAAACTGCCCTGGACAAGCAGCTTGGTTTCTTACTGACAGAACATTATATCACAAAATCAATTTGAAAAAACTCAGATTTACATCTTGAAATAATTTATACATCATTTGTAACAGCTATCTCAAATCCCTCTAAGTAGCACCTTCCAGAAGATGATTACTTAAAAAACCACATGCATATAATGCCTAATCACGTTCTCTATATGCGTGCATCTATTTGTAGAGGTTTGTGTGTACAGCTGGACCTACAAGAAAATGGCACCAAGTGCATAACAAAATGTGTATGAAGGGGGTGGGTGATCATGACCATATTATTAAGTATTTATACTACAGTTGTTCTAAAGAGCCCAAAATACCCATTTACAAAGCGAGTAGGTGGCAGAGCCAAAATAAGGAAGAGCCCTGGATTTTATGATTTCTGAATACATCTTTCAGAGACACAAAAGGGAGGTGGGTGAGGGGAAAGGAATTAGAAGCCTGTGTATATGACAAGGACTTTCTGACCACTGTAAACAGCCACAAGAATATGGGGGCACAGCTGCTATTGTTCAGAAACAGTTACTTGGTAGGAATATGTTGTCTTGGATTTTAAGGGAAAATAATGAAGAGTAAGAAAAAACAAAGCCTGTACATGAGAGTAAAGGAAACAGAGCAGAAATAAAGACTACTCTCAAACCTTAAGTATTTTAAACACAAATGAGCCTGAATCTCAATTGGGAGTGTAAAATAACAATGGATGAACAAGAAAAGATAGGGGTGTCTGTACAGCAGCAACACCACTGCTCTGACCCCCTACTATACATACAAAATACAGGAAAAGAAAGTCTTTATCTCTAAAGCTGTGACCATGGCAACCAAGTCTCAGGAACAGACAAGAGTGGAGTATTTCACTCTCATGGGCAGCTTTGGACCACCAGATGTGACTGGTTAGAGACTCTTACAACATCTTATTCTTCCTCTGGACCAAGTAGTACAAATTGTGTCTCTTGGTGTTAGTGCTGTCCACACAGTTCTCTGGGTTCTGCCCTCACGGAATGATGCATTTTTACTGGGGAGGTCATGCATATTTTCCTGCCTCGAGACAAGGAATTCACTGCCATCACATGGCCTGTCATATCATCAGGCTCCAGTGCTTTCTGTTTGCTGTCACAGCAAAAGTATCAAAAATCCTCACTATTGCTGTGCTGCTGTGACCCAGTAACAGCTGAATCTTACAGCGTAACAGTGATGTGAGAAATTTCTGAATTGATTTTATTTAAAAAGAGCACGTGGTCGAGAACAAATCCTTTTCTTTACTAGCAGCCAGAAAACTCACCTTTCAGAACAAGTATCATCTGTAACACTAGTTGGTTTATTTTCTGTTAAGATTTTCCTTTTCATAAATACCTATCTAATCTGAAAAAAACTCTCCCACACACCTTCTTCTCTGCTGTTAGAGTGAGGCATACAGAAATTTCATGTCCCTTGCTAAAAAATGATTGACTTTTACAATTCTGCAGTCCTGCACCAGGAGAGTGGACAAGCACTTTGCTTGAAAAATTTCTCCTAATTGCTAGTTGCTACCACTCTAAAAATCAACTGGCCCAAAACAGATGGAACAAACATTTTGTTAAGTAAGAATATATATTCCAACCAATATTGAGACAATAGTAAGTGCCATCTAGCAAATAGAAATGGGATAGATTGCACAAAAAACAGCCTATTAAAAGCTAATAATATTTACAAGGATATTTTATGTATAGGAATAGATTCATAATGGAGACGCCCTGTGAACACAGCTCTGTATACAGGAGCATGCAGAGTGTCTGGGCAGACCCTCCTCACTAATTTTTGCATTTGGAAGATTTCTGTCATGTCTAAGTCCATTATTGACATTCTTCAGAATACACACTTTCAAAATAGCATTAGCAAACTACTGTCAGAATATCCTTCTGTTGAAGAAAGCAATGAAGAACAACACAAAAAACCCAACTGAAATGTAATTTATAATGCTGGTTTACATATGTAGGTAAAAAGCAATTTCCCCATGCAGCCAGTCTCATTTCAGGATTTCTGAAACAGGCACAACACTCCAAAAGAAGGGACATGAAAACTCCCCTGTTCTCTCCCTGACTCCATCTAAACTATTCCAAACAATAAAGAACAGTAATCCCATAAACAGGAATTGCTAAGACACTGTAAATGTGCTAAACTGGGTTGAATGGAAGAAACTGCATCTGAACTTGGATGATACATGAGCAGCTTTCGTCTATTAATTTTTTAAAGTCTGAAACATGGAATGAGAATGAGAATCTGTCCCTTAGTGTCTGTAATGAAAACCCTCCCTGGTACAAACACTTGTGACTGCACTGACCATAGCAATGAGTCTTCATTTCCACCTCTTAAAAGGACATATATATAATCTTACTTCATTATTAACAATAAAATAAGAATGAAGATCAACTATGAGCTGAAGGGAACACATCCTTTGGAACCGACACATACAGCTGAATTTCATACATGTTCCCCCTAGTATACATAAAGTACATAAATGTGTATGTCTATGCATACGTATGAGTAGAAAGAGACCAACTCTTATCAGTATAAAAGTGTGTCCTCAGCTTCTACAGACTGGGCAAAAGGTGACACTGCCTTTTTTCCCCTCTCTCAAACTTTTCCAAGCTCCACTACATTTTATTATTCTACATCAATAAGTATTTACTACACAATGACTCAAATTTAGAGAGCTATGAAATATTCAAGCACAAGCTACAGACTGACCTAAGGCTTACACATATAAAATAGAAGATGCAATAAAAAAAAAAAAAAAGAGGTAAAGCATTAGTTAAGTTTTAACTTAAGGCTGACAAATTAAGACAAAAAAACCCCAAACCCAAATGCTAAACTTCCACAAAGCACATATATTCAAGCTTAAGCCTTACTTGGAATAAATCACATTTTCAAACATACAAACTAAAATTTCTCATCCTTCATGTCTTTTAGAAAGGGATTTAAGTGACAGCATAACATGTGCAGAGAAACTACAGTAAAATGGCAACCTTCCATCTTATTGAATGTTATCATTTGCATCAGAGCTTGAATTTCCTGAGTTGCTTTCTTATAGAAAGATGGTCTAACCCAGAAATTGTTTAATGTTGCATTGTGTCAGTTGTGTGATGTTCCAATACTCTTGGCCTAAGAAGTTATCTTGTCTCACTTCAATAGGGCATACCTGGCTCAACTCTCTCCCTTTTGGTCCTCCCTTACTCTAAGGATGCCTCTTGAGCACGAAGGAAGAGGGGGAGACAAATCAAGACCAACTCACTGTTGTCTGCCCTGACTGTTCATTGCCCCCCTCACATGAACCACAGAAACAATGACCTGGTGTCCCTTCCTAAAAAAACATTTCACAGTTACTGCATCTTACATAGATACAAGTTCCTTGGATTTCTGAAGAGGCATAGGACCCTACAGGCAAGCTTTGATAGCCAAGAGAAAGCAAATTAAAATAGACTTCACAGAAACTTAATATTGAGGCAGTTTTGTTCCTAAGCAGGTTAACAATACACAAGTAATATGCATGTAGTGTATTTCAAAAAAGACTTAGCAAATATAGTCACCAAGGACTCTAAAACTGAGTTTGGCATTAAGCCCAGATGTTTAGGCTATGGAAAGTTCTTTAAAAAGGAAACAAGAAGGTAGTGACTGCCATGACTTTGTCCTTGGCTACACCACAGCCTCCAGCAGACAAACCACAACCACAGGATTTATCAGCCAACTCACTTGGAGCTAATTCTGACCAATGACCTGAAGAGAAAAAAGAATGATGGAGAGAGAGGGAAAGTGAAAGAGATTCCAAAAGGGGCTGTAAATCACTAAATTTTGCAAGGACAAAAAGATCACAAGAGTGTAATTATTGTTGCTTCTACAATTAAGTAGGTATAAATCTTATTAGCAACTGAATTTTCTTGGACAGAGTTCTAAATTTCATTAGAACTGTACAACTTATTTCCTCACAGCCACCTGGTGATATCTAAGCCTTAGTTTTCTAACCAGTTTAAATACTAATTTCTTTAAAGATGAGGAAAAGTTGTCAGACATACTAAATGAAGGTTTACTTGGGAAAAAAGTCAAGCAAACCAAAACAACCCCCCAGGAATTCTGCAACTCATGTAATATTTGCTGTTTACCAGAGGTTTAGAAGACTTATTACTGTTGGCACCAATTATAAAAATATTGGAGCATGTACAGTACACACAAATTATCTCTAAACAGTGTTTGAAAATGTTCCAGCATGTTTGACCATCAATATGATCAAAGGTTTGATCTATAACATCACTATCTGTAGAGTAATTTCATTTCCCCCACGGCAAGCATATTTCTGCAACATTTAAGTTTCTCAAAGTAACATTAACACAATGAGAAATACTTCCGAAGTATTTTTCAACTCTTCTCTATTTTTATAGAGGTTGTTTTAGCAATCATAGTGATGGATTTGACTAATGTTAGACACTGCATATTTTATGAGGGCTGACAGTCTCATTAAAAACCTAGTTTATTTTATTGATATCTTCTATCAATAATACTATTGACACTACCTATTGTAGCATCTAAATGCTTGAGGTGAAGTTTTCTGTGCTTGACAGCTGTCTTAAGGGGGTATGATTTTTTTTTCCTTTCTCAGCAGAAGTATTTCAAGCCATTTATCATTCTTATTTAAGTCATGAAACGCAGGTGTTTCAGAAAAACTTCATACCTTATAGTATGGACTCCAAGCTGAACACTGGACTTGTATGAAATACACTGTCAGTGCTGACCCCCTGTCCCCACAATGGGGACACAAAACCACAACAATGGTTTTACTGGAAAAACTGTTGCTTTTTCTTGCTTAAGCAAGAGGGGTCTATCCAGATCATTCCATATGATGACACATACAGAGTCAATCTTATAAAACAGAACAAGACCCATAAGGCAAAAGAAAACAGGAAATTAGTAGATGGTTCATTCTGCAAGTATTATAAACATCAAGGAATAAATTCATATAAACTAGTACTAATTGAAAAATAATATATCTCTGACAAATGAAGATTGCTACCTCTGAGCAAGGGAGATTGCTACTTAAAAACTACGCATTTTTTCCTCACTCTCAATACATATTAGATATAAAGGTAGCTTGGTAGACATATTGCCATATGCTGTATAGAGCGAGAAAAAAATCTATTGATCCTATTATTACTTCATCTTATCATACTCGTATTTACCTTTTTAAAAGGCAAAGATACAAGCTGGTTAGGAAAATGTAAAAGCAATACAGGTAACAGCTAATTTCCTTACTGAAGTGGATTTCAAGTGGTAGCTATCGGAAGAAATATTCTGCACTTTAATTAGAATAAAATTTGTTATTGATTTTCATATTTGTCTTCTGCAACACAAGTTCGCAACATATCCTGTACACATGTTATATTAATATTCAGAATGTATTATTAGATCAATATTCATTGTCATGGAAAGATATTCCACTGTAATGGAAAGTTGCCATTCCATATATTAAAATTTAGGCAAAATAAATTAAACTACACAGATATTAATTCTTGGCTTCTGAGCTGTTTTCTCTGTCACTACCCACATGCAGGGGCAGTAAAACCATTTAAACTTAGAATAATTTTACTTTGCTGTGCAAATCAAAGGAATAAGAGGATGGGATTAAATTTATCTATTCTAGACCAGTAAGAGCAGAAGGTAATTCGCTTTGTTCCCCAAACACTTTTCAGACTCACCTTGTAGTCACTGGGGAAAAGATAAAGACTTAAATTCCACTTGAACTCAGCTATACTACTAATATTTAACATTCCAGTATAAACTATGCTGAAATGTCTATTATTTGGATTATATGCAGCATATTGTACTGAGGAACCTTTGCTGAATATAACCTTGTTTTACATGGTCAATGGAATCTCACGAAAAGAGGGTACAAGTTATTATACATGAAGTAGTATTGGCTTACATTTTAATCTGTGAGACAAAGTTCCTCCCATCCCATAAAGTGTAAAAATCCTGCTAAGACAAACATTTTTAAGTCTTCAGAATGATTTTCTGTAAAAGCAGGTTAGCCTCTGTCGAGGGAAACCGGAAAAACTTATGCACAGTGAAGTCTTAAATCTTCTTAAGGGGTCATCCTATTAATTACCTGGTAGAAGGAGAGTTTTGGATTTAAAACGGTACTAGGTCTCTCAACTTTTCTAAAGTCATCTTTCAAATTCAACAGAATTATTGCTGACTGTACAAGAGTGTAAATATTGAAATATTCATAGAAATTCCTTAATCCACAGCCTGAAATTATAAACAGACTGGCTGTTTTCCCAGTTCTCCATTAAGTTTAGTATAAAAACATTGTTCAGATTGGGTTTTTTTAACTGCAAACAGTGATATATGAGTGACACAAAATCAGGTCCTCCACTGACTTTAACTTAAAGAGGCAGAGCCTCTGATTGAAGCTAACTGCATAGCCAGAATATCAACACTTTTGACAACAGAAACAACAAAAACTGTCTTATGTCCCTTTCCATAAGGGAATTCAAGCACAAGGCGACCACTTAAGACTTTTATTCTATTTAACTGAGTCAGGGACGTGCTCACAGGTAACTGCATAGACAAGTGGTACCACATGTGGTTGGCTGCCTGTTCATTTGCCAAGAGATGGAAAATCATCATGAAAGGCTGCTATGCTCCTGCAGAGGTTGGCCTGTGATGTTGTGCACATCTTCCTTATACCTCTGAGCAATGCTTTGTCTGCCTGAGTGGCACTAAAGTATCTACATAGCTCTTGATCTGGGGCAGAGCAATTTCAAGGATCAGCGCCATGACCTCTTGTCTTCTCCTGCAATACAGATGTAACTCAACATTAAAGTAACTACAGTTGTACCCTCCCAGGTTTTCTCAGGTATTCACCCCAGAAGGCATCTTTTAGTCACCATTGCATAACAGGAGAGAAAAAAATTAACTTTTTTAATTGCTACTATATAGCAAATAATGGCATTTTTTTCTTGTGTTCCAGATATTCTTAAAGAGGTGGTGATTGTTGCACTCACTCTTCCTTGATACTTCTGTAACAAAAGATACAGAAACTTAAAAATACACTTAACCATCTCCACCCTTTCTGAATATGTAATATATATGAGCAGTGGCATCAGTTTTACTTTCTCTTTAATGTTGAAATAGGAAGAATTTTTATGACTAAAAGAGAGACCAAATAGACTCTGAATTTTCTCTCTATGGTACCATTACAGTCCTGTGCTATTAAATCTCACTGATTTACAAAGAATTCACTGTACTTCAGTGCAAAGCTATCCAGCTGCACTAAATAAAATTGCATCTGAAGCGTAATTCTGTTCCCAGCCCCTTAACTGCACTGGGCTGCCTTGGGTATCGTATGAGGATAGAAAATATTAGTTCTTACAGTGCAGAAATTTGCATTTTGGTCCAGCATCTCTATACAACTCAGCCAAAGTAATTTTCCATGCTGTTCAGCACACATTGTAGTATAACTAAATTCTCTACACAGTATTTTTTTTGTCCAGAAATCTAGGAAAGACATGCTTCTTTTATACGTTTGGGGGTTTTCTCTTTGGTGTTTCAGGGGCAGGGGGGAGTGTTGTTTTTTATTTTTTAACTGAGAAATATCCTCCCTGCCTCAGACTGTAGGGATAAAAGTATCCCTCCAGTCAGCAGTTAATTCAAAAACATACATTACCTAAGTATCATTTAATACTGCAAGGTACCTTTCCGAGCAGTGCAGACCTGGCCTTCTCCAACACCAGAGGACTTTGAGTATTGCAGATGTGCTGACAGTGTGGTAAAATCAAGGGATTAGAGGAATAACAAGACAGTGAGAAGGATCCCAAGACAGTTTTTCCACAGACACTGCAGAAAGAGGACTGAGCAGAAGGGTAGAACCCATGCTCCCTCCTGACTGGAGAAAATGCACTCAAAACTAATATTATGCATCTACATAAATAGTAGAACACACGTAAGATGAACCTGACATATTTACCAGAAAACAGAATTCAAAGTTTTGCAGAAAAGAACCCAACAAATGAAAGCAGGATAAGGAGTTTAAGGTACCCAAACTGGGAGCCTAGTGTTACCTTTGAATATTTAGCATTGTATTCTTTCTCCTAGTATCACAGCTAGAGCTAAAATTCTGTGCAAAACCATCACATATTCACTCAGCAACAATAAGAGATCACGTTAAATAAGTACAACATTACATATAACTGAACTCTCTCATAAGATTGCATCTTCTCAAAGTTTCATTGATGTTTCTGGAAAAAGTGGAAGTAATTTTTAAATCTCAAATTACAATGCAGAAATATAAAAACGTCATAGGAGAACATTTTTGAGTAGCTGTAGCAAAAAAAAGTGTAAACCCACAGTTTTTAATTGTCTGTAATTGTTAGTTCAATTTAATTTTATTCTAAACATTTTTCTTTCAAGAATCAACTCAGTACATTCGGGAAAAATTAAATACCAGAAGGTATTTCCTATCCCAGCTTTATGATAGTTTCCTAACACAACCAGCTTGTAATTTAAGCTGCACTCATTTTGCCAATTCCTTCATTAAATGCAGCTATTTTGTACTTTAAAACAAGGGACTAGTTTTGTCTAAAGTAGACAGTCTAGACAGTGTAACAACTTGCAAAGTAAATTGTGATCTCGGTGTTACATTAGTTAAATTGTGTTTTGATACAATTTTAATATACTGCGCATTTCAGGGGGTCCAGACTCGTGATGCACTTACTTTCTCAGGACACACAGCTCTGAATAGCATGAAAACACTATTGTAATATCCAGTACCATTATAACCTCTAACAGTTCTGTCTGTCAAAGTTCAAATAACTACGTTTATTTACCCATGTGAATCAGCATCACACTCTCCCATCACCTGGTAGTCTACAGCTTAACCTAAAACACTCAGCTTTAGTTTTCCTGACTACACAGTTGTGAGCTTTGCAATTATCTTGTACTATGAACTGTTTATCAATTATGTCCAAAGATTTCTCAGATGATGATTTTTCTGAAGAAAGCAGAACTTTGTGCTTCAAGCTGGGACTGTTAGGACTGAAACTATCATTCTTTTTTAATAACTAAAGTGAGTAACTTGCATTTTTTTTCATAGCTTCTAGAAATATTCTACTCAGTTCTCTGCCATGTCAGCTAAACTCCTGATTGTCAGGATCTGACTTAGGCTTTTCTTTTTCACTCATAGCATACATCAAACCACAAGAAAGTTTTATTTCTTGTTTATATAAACATTTAAACTCTTCAATAGATATATCCAATGTGCTGGTATTTCTCTTTTGGCCTTCTCTACATCCTGTTTGTATAACACCACATGACAGACAAACAAACCCTTCAGGGAGGTGGACACCCTTCTGTGTTATTACCTGTTTCAATTTCCCAAATATAAACTGAATTGTCTTCACATCCAACAATTAGCAGGTTTTCAACAGGGTCAAATTTTATCTTCTTCACAGGAAACAGATGCTTTCTGGCATGTAAGAGACATTCTCTCTTCTGAAGGTGTAGAATTGCTACTGAGTGATCATTGCACACACAGCACACAATACTCTGGTCCTGTACCTGCAAACCAGAAAACTTCAGTTCCAACAGTGTAACCACATTCCTGACCACATCACTTTAACAAGCCTAGGAAACAAAAAAAAAAGTTGTCCAGCAACTTCTTTCCCAGAACATACTCATTTTAGAAAATCCCGTTCTATTTCAGCCAACATCTTCAACTTGTTTTCACCAGGCCAGCTGTACAACTGATCTCCCAGCAGGAGAACAATCTTCTTTCACTTGTCAATATTGTAAATACAATCATTTAAATGCCATTTATTCACAATTTTTAGCCTCTCAAAACAGTGATTATATAACCGA
The DNA here is from genome assembly GCA_013399855.1 of Oxyruncus cristatus. Taxonomy (NCBI): domain Eukaryota; kingdom Metazoa; phylum Chordata; class Aves; order Passeriformes; family Cotingidae; genus Oxyruncus; species Oxyruncus cristatus. The sequence goes on from VXAY01001096.1 coordinate 73,097, forward strand.
ATATACAAGTAGCAGCTGCTCTAGGTAAGAAAGTAGCAAAAAAATTACCTTAAAACAAACTGTTCATGTGATATAAAATGTCAGGTCTTATGACTAAAGTACGTATGTATTCCTAATGAAGAACTGGCTAAGTTCAAATTCATTTTACACCCTTTGGATCTGATTCTGAAAAGCCTTCCCTTCCTGCAAGTAATATTTGGTGACACACAGAGTAAATTCCCCTACAGAAAAATTCAGTTCTTTAAAGAAGACTGAAGCACCACCCATGCAGGCACTAAATCCTACCCAGTTTTCAGGAAAAGGACTCCTAACAAGCATTACAAACTTTTGTCATGACAAAATGGCTTTTTGACTACTGTATTTTAGCTTGTGAGCAAACTGAGTCAATCATACATATCAAATATGTCTTCACAGGCTTCCTGAGAGGAAAAGTAGAAATCCCAGCCCCATGGACCACAACATTCAAAAAAGGTACATAGAGCATTCAGTACAATAAATCCTCACTTAAATTCAACTTCGAAATTCTATTAGAAAACAACTTTAAGTTACTCTAAATATCATAATGCAAAAGCATACATGCCATCCCACAAAGATGTGTCAGGAACCAAAACAAAGTACATACATTTTGGATCAATAGTATTTTAATCTAACTTTTTCTTATTATGTTCAAGCTCCTAGCCTTAATGAGTACACTTTTTAACTTCAGAAGTAGGATTTAATCAGATTAACATACAGGTTGATAATCATGATATAAAAAATGGTGAATAGAATGTTAAGAGCTTCAACTTAATATGCCACTGAAGTTACAGACTTGCAAGAACCCAAATCCCCGAAATTAAAGGCAACTTGCAAAGAAGGCAATTAATTGAGGGTAAATTAAGAATAATTTGCTTACATATATATATACACACAGATAGGTATGCAGAGATATTTTTTATGTTAAGACATAATTTATTATGCTTTTACTTACTCTGTAGTTCTCTGGAGATCGCAAGAGCTCAGTCACTGGACCACACTGCAGATTAAACTGGTGTAAGATGTTTCCAGTAAACATATCCCAGCAGATCACAACAGAATCCTGGCCCCCTGATAACAGCCAGCTTGGATCAAATCTTACTGATTTGTCATGCGGATAAAGTAAACAAGTGACTCTGCTACTGTGCCCATTCAGAACCTTATACGGTAGATTATCTGAAACAAGATGGTATGTACATTATTTTTGTTCTTTAAGAGTAGGGGTTCCACATTTTACAGTATATTTCCTAACAGTCAGGATATTCAAAAGACTAAACACAACAATCCTTTACATGTGGTCAAAGAATTTTGGACCTGCTCCTAAGAGCGAAGACAAAGGTCTACACCCTGAACTTCAGCTACTGAGATGAATCCTTTATATTCCTTTCAGTGGAATGATCTTTACAGAGCAAATTCCAAAGAAAACTGCCACACAAATCATGACATGCAACATCTCATTTCCAGGTGATTCCATCCCCACTGCTATTCCCAGACTCCTAACAGTGGAAAGTATCTTGGTATTACTAAGCTGGGATCTGGTAGATCAGCTACAGAGGAAGTAAAAAACCATAATCTTCCATTTTCCTCATTCAATCTCTGACCATCTGCCCTATTTTTCATAGAATTTTTAGAGGGATCACTGGAGGGGATGCCAGAAGGATACACTCTTCTGTGCTTAACTGAGATGAATCTGAACAAAATTATTAAAACTTACCTTTAAGCAAGGATACATTTTCTAAAAGTCTTGCTCTTGCAGTTTTTAAACCTAAAGTTACAAAAATTTTGCCATTTTCACATCCACACACGAGCTTGTCAAGCCCAGATATGTACACAGAGGAACTGACAACTGCAGCTTCAATTCCATCTTCAGATGCACAAAGATGATCAATAATGCCCTCTGACATTGAATGGTGTTTATCAAAATTATCCTGAAGAGTCCACACTGCTGTAATTGGGATCTCTAGGGGGGGGCAAGAGAGGATTTTTTTAATGTAAAACAAAATATAAAAATTCAAACAAAACAAAATAGGTATTTTCATCCCTTTATCACTTCCCCTAACTTATCCCTTCTCCAGCCTAGAGATGGAAAGTCAGCAGGTGCTATTCCTTTTAGCTACAGGAAATCACCACACAGTGAGTGAGCATCACTTTCTAGTGTGAAAAGATTTTAATGAGAATTTCAGTTTTCATGAAAATTGACCTCAAGACATAATGAAAGAGATGGTAGCAAGGTGCCAGAAGTGTCAAACCTTTTGGTGAACCATCGTATGTTGACACAGGGACATCAGGAACATGCCACAAAGTGATCCTTCCTGAAGCTTCACCAGAAAAAAGAACTTTATAGAAAGGCTCCTTTCTTTCATTCATGAAGCCCATGACAAACGGAAAACTCTGCCAAAAAAAAAACAGCAAATCAAAATTCTGTAAGAGCTGATAAAATCCATGTAATAATTAGTTGCAAATGCAAAGGCTTTTATCATCAAAAGATGTAAAAATATCACACAAATTATGGTTAATCCCTCACCTGCCACTAAGCCCTGCTCAGACCAAGCCTACTCTGCCTGGTGCAAGCCTCTCAAAGGTCACCTCTGCTTTGCCAGTCAGTACTCTTGGCTAAACCTACATCCCAAATGGAAGTTCTCCCCAGGTTTACTGTCTCCAAATAGATAACCCATCAATAGTATCACCAGCATATAAAAAAATGGCAGTGTTAAGCATCAAGATCAAAAAACACGCAGTGAAACTCATACTTTTTGCATCAAAACAAATTCAACAGAACATCAGTCACCACATCTGGAATTACTATGAATAAGGAAAGGTAAGAATTATGTTTTTACATAGGTACTAGTCTGTAACACCATCCTTGAGTCGTGAGGTGCTGGAACACACCCAAAGGGCAAGGAAGCTGGTGAAGGGTCTGCAGCACAGTTCTGATAAGGAGCAGGTGGGGGAGCTGGAGGTATTTAGCCTGGAGAAAAGGAGGCTCAGGGGTCATCTCTACAACTACCTCATATGTTGGATATATTTATTTACAACATTCAAGTTTAGGAGCCAATTCCACTAAAATCAACTGTACTGTAATGTGGTTTGGTTTATAGTCTCAGAATGGAGATCAAAATAGATCATCACACAGGCAGTTTCGTTGTCTCACAAATCTGCTATAAAAATTATTCAGGTAGTAAGTACATATTAAAGCAGACATATTAAAAAAGCAGATCACTTTTTTAAAGCATACTTTTGGGGGAAAGCATATATGAACTTTCCACCACCACTGTAACCCTATTATTTGCTAAGCCATGTGTTCTGGCTATTTCTTTTCCCTCACCTTTCCTGACCTTTTGGCATCCTTCAGCAGTTATCCCCTGTCTGATTTTAGATCACAGCATTTGGGGAAAAAGCTGAATGGCTTATGCTATTTCCCTTCAACTCAAAATTAAATCTGTCAGGCTTCAGAGGATTACACAACAAAAATGCTTCCTAAGGGCCTACATTTGTCAGCAGAAAGAGAGAACACCACAAAACCTTACACAGGCACGTACTTAACAGTGTTTTAGTCAGGTATAAATAAAATCTTCAGAAACTGTTTAAAGACCTGTTTGAGCTCTCACACAAATACACAAACAAATGCAGCTTCAGGCAGGAATTAAATCCACATCTTCCAGCAGTTACAAGTTCATAAACAGTATCAGCAATAAGACCTAGCAACAAAACCAGAGCCAAAGCCACACAGAATAATCTGCTGTATTTTTTTTAGTTCGTTTTTTGCCAAAGAAGCCCTGCCATATGTCTTTCCTGCCCACCACCCCCCAAATTCCCAATTATCAATTTTCTACTTTTTAAATCACAACTGGTTTAACTTACCTGTTTCTTTGTGGTCACACAAAGCACTACTCAAAAAATGAGTCAAAGTACAGGTTTTCCGACGTAGCCGAATCCATTTGAGACACTTTGTCTACACAGTAACTTCTAACTTGGAAACTGGTGTGACATGCTCTGCTAAACATGAATTCTCAAACAAAAGTATAAGGATCACCCACTTCTTCAACTTCCTCTTTTCTTGTTATTAGAGGTTTCTTCAAGCAGAGCCCACGGTTCTGAAGAGAGTCACATGTGTCTGATTTTATGCACTGTGGGTACTGTCAGTCCGCACACAGTGTAGGAAAGTCAGATATGCGACAGTGCCTGTGAAGGCTCAGGACAACAGTACTCCAGATAAAATGCCACAGACTTTATCCAAACCCCTTCAGTTTAGGGCTGAGACACATGGGAAGCAACCTACTTATGCAGTTACATTGAAACATCCACGTATTTCCTAACAAAACAAGAACTGAGTAACCTGCTTACATTTTGCTTGTGGGTTGGCTCTTTTGATTTTTGTTTTATGGAGGGTTTTTTCTGTTATTTGGGTTTATTTATTTATTAATTATTTTCTTTTTTTTTTTTTTACAGATGTGAAAGTGGATGTTTCTAAAGCTCTAAAATAGAGCACACGTCTACCTTAAAAGAAAGCTCTTTTGCCAAAGTTAGGAAAAGAAACCATCAACCATTTCAACAATTAGCCTACCTGTAGTTGAAGATAAAGGCATTTTTTCCCTGTGAAAAAAACTAGATATAGCCAGAATCTAAGACAAAATACACTATAAGCATCTTTCAGTTTGTAAGTAAAGATTTTAAAATGAAAGAATAAGTGTTAGTCATTGTTTTCATAGAACAATTAGATCTGTGGATGAATCCATCTATTTTTTAGGGATTATTCATGCAACTGCAAACAGACAATAAATCAACTTTAAAAGCTCACTGCAAACCTTTATGAATTTACCTTATTTTCCTTCATACTAGTGAAGCAGAGTAAATGAGGATAAACAGTTTCTTTCAGCACCTTCCCATCAGCAGGATATATGCTTTTAGAGAGCCCACTGCACAATTGAAAAAAAAAAATAAAATTAGAAGCTGTAGGAAGTCATCTTGTTTTAGAAAGCAGAACAGTAATGTCCAAGATTCACAAGTTCAATTAAAAGTTACCAAATAAGTAATTACAAGCGACTTTTTGAAATCACAGCACCAGCTGCCCAAGTTCTACATGGCTAATCTTATTCCTGCGTCCCCTGCTGTGTCAAACAAAGACTGAGGGCTGTCAAACTCTGGGTAAATCTTTGAGTGCCAAAGTGGTTTTGTTCTGGTTTTTGATCATTTGCAACATGCAGAGATTTTCCATAGTAACCCTCCCAAAGTTCATCTTGTACCTGAACTTTTTGTGTGAATTTCCCATCTGAGCCCACCTGTTTAGCAGCTGGTAGATGTAACTGTGGCCATCTTCTGTCCAGATGATAAGTCTGTAAGCTGCCAGCACTTCTCCACCAGCAAAGCGCTGACCACTTTTACAGAACTCAGTACAAAGCAAGGAGAAATCACAATAGTCATAGACCTAAGCCAGAAAAAAACCAGTAAAATATAAACAAACGGTATTGGCACATTATTTTTCGTTTAAACTGATTCGGGGCAATGGATCAGGATGTACAACACGAGCTTTACTCTTTGTAGCTGGACTGATTTCTTTTAAAGCCAAAGCAGTTTTGATATTGAAACTACTGCAAAGTCACAATCAAACCATACATTTCAAAGTTAAGGAAACCGACAACTAAAAAAAAAAAAAGTAGCATTAGGGTCTTATATTAGATTAGGGGATTTTGGATGGGATTTGATTTGTTTTTGCATTGCACTCAATATTTAATGGACCAGTAATTTCTTACAAAGAAGTAGATAATGAATTTAGAACATAAATGTGACACTCAAGACTTCAACAGAAGGTATAAATGCTTCTGCCTGATTCTTGAAAATATTATCTGCTGGTATAATCACAGCACAAATCTTAGCAATGTAATTTTTTCTTTTCTTCTTTGGGGAGCAAGACACATGGAGTTTTTTTGTTTCTGGGGTGTTTTTGAGGTTGTTTGGTTTTTTGGTTGTTTTTTGGGTTTTGTGGGTTTTTTGCAAATTAATTGAAAGTAAAGAACATATAATTCCCCTTGGAAAAATCCTTTTTTTTTTTGTTTCTAGCTCTGGTAAAAAATTGATTTGTTTGCTTCCTATGATCTTCCCATTTTAAGCCAAGACATGATATGACAAGGACAACCTAGGATATTATCTTCTTGTTCGTGTTTGTAGTGGCTTCACAGAGAGAATATTCATAGTCACATTTTTGTAATTCCTTCCAGCAGCATGAGGAAATAAATCTCCGAATGAGAATTTCTTTCAGTTATTAATAGGTAATTTCTATTCATTAGCTAATATCCTCTATGTTTTCATTCTTATAGAAGTGGTTTAATGAGCCACTCTGAACGCACATCTGAATTTCTCCTATGCTACCTGCCTCACGCCTTTCTATTTAAAAAATGATCATGATATTACTCCCTACATTCATTGAAACAGAATTTGAAAATCAAAAATGACTTATGCATCTAAAACTTTGCTTTAAGAAGTAAAATACAAGTATTCAAAAGCACAATGGAGATATTACAAAACACATGCACCTCTTGTGGAAAAACATTTTAGAGACTAATAGAAAACAATGCATGTTACAGATATTTTTTTCCATGAAAAGCCTATCCATTCTGTACATGAAATTTCCCTATAAATGCTTTTCTACAGCATTTAAATAGCCAAGAAACATCTCCAGGGTAGCCTACAACTGCATTATTCAAAGTTGAGATTTTTGCCCCACCCCAGTCTCAGCAGTGGTGCCTGAATTAGTTACATATGTTGAACTAAACACTCATGCTCAAAAGAAATTTCATAACACTGGAAAAGACAAATACAGAATTTTTACAATAAACTTCAGTTTAAATGCATTTAAATGTGTATTGTCTGTAACTGTTATTAGTTTATTTTAAATATTATTTTCTTACAGCTACAAGAAAAACTCTCTTGGCGTAGGGTCTTCAGTTTTGCCAGCTTCTATCAACAAAGGTCCCTGGTTACCAAGGACTTGCCAACTGTGATCACTTCTGTCATACTTAAACAGGTTTTTTTCATATTTGTCTCCCTGTGGAGGGGATTATAATGCGTCCAGAACTCTAAAACTGCCTAATACTTCAAGTAATCCCCTTTCTATCCAGCCAACTTAGTGTTAAAAGTTTAAAGCACAAATACATTGATAAAAAGTAAAAGCTTCCTCTCATTCAGGCAGTTCAGATAAGCAGAGAAGGGTTACAGGCATCACTATATCTGACGACTGGTGAACAGTAAGTTAGGGAGAAAAAACAAGTATCTTCATGTAAAAAACATACTAGTTTTTCAAAATTATTAACAACATTAAAGAGAAAGTATAATGCTCAATAACATACCTGCCAGCACATGGAGGACACAACTAGAAGGAGCCTCTCTGTGTAAGTACAAAATCGAACTGCTTGACAACTTACACAGTCCAGAGATTTTGATTCCTTCTCACACACACTTTGTCTCTCCTTTACAGCACAGAGGAAAAAAAGCCATGAGATTTGTTCCAGATAGCTGAGCTTTTACTTTTAGGATGGAAACAATGCATTGAAAAGAACTTTCTGTTAACAGACTTTCAAAATTCAAAGCAGCATGTAATTTTAATTAAAAAAAAAAAAGATAAAAAGACAACAGGGTTCACAACTACTATGCAAAGAGAAGAGATTCAGAGTGGCTCAGACCTTGATCTCACTTAAAGTGATAATGAACATGGAGAAGGACTAAAGACAAGTCATAAACAGCATCTGCTCTAATAAGCATCTGGTAAGTGTCCTCTAGTGAAAAAAAAAATAGCTACAACAACCTATAAACTGACAGTATGAGATTCAGAAAGGTGGATGAATATCATACTTTCCCATTCATCCCTGTTGCAACCAGGACAGTCTCAGATGTTGGTGTCATATGTCTTGTATGAACTTAACACCCTTAAAAAGTAGTGAAAAAGTAATCCTTTCTCTTAGCTTTGTATTGCTGAAAGTATAGATTGTTAAAAACAATATATGCATTTTCACACTTTTTGTGTGAATATCAGACTTATCAAGGTCGTCATGCTCAAAATTATGCTACAGGAATTATATGCTTTAATTATTTATTCAATCACTTAAAACTGATGTATTCTATTTTGAAAGACAGCAAGAGTATCAAAACCTCTCAGAGAAGGGTTATATGAATGCTTGGAATCATGATTATAAAACTGCAAACCATTTTCTTACTGCTCCTTGCAGCTTCAATTAATTCCAATGAAATCCAGCAGTATTTATTAAAAAACTGCTCTTTATGAAAAAGCTTGATTGTCACTAACTCTGCACCAGTCCCTTCACAAAAGGTGCCCCCAGGCAGTAGAAAGAAGGCACCACGCTGTATGTTTCTGATACGTGTATTCTTTCTTAGCATTCCCAAAATTTTTACGACAGTGGGTTTAATTCAAACACAGAACGCTGTATTCCTTTTCTAGTACTTGTTCATGTCAAGTGACAGCTGCTGAGAACATTAACACAGAAAAGAATAAATGAGTTTGAAGAGAGGAATAAGACACTTGACACAGTAAGAGTCTTCTCCAAGTGAAGACACAACATTGTGAAAGGCAGAGAGAGGAAAACCAAGTCTAAAGGACCATTTTGAAGAAAGAAAGCAGAGTGAAGAGGGAGTTCAAAGGCCAATATTGAAGAGCTTTAGGTTTAAAGGACAGAGTGAAGGCGTGCAAAGACATTATCAGGACAGTAGGAAAGCACAGCAACTTCAGCATCATAGAATATGAAAACGGACAAGAAGCCTGGACACCAGACAGTGCAATTGTCAAGGCAAGAGCTGTCCAACAGCCCAACTCATTCTAAATAATACTATGAGGATGTGTTTTCAGAATTTTGTAGCAAAAGTAACTAAATCTGTTTAATACTTGTCCAGAAGATCTGAATTTATTCGAATTCTGCTTCAACGTAGCCTTTACTTGAGAATATCACTACATTCATGTTCCTGCGGCTTCACATCTCAAACTGACCTACCTGGATGCTATTCAGAGATGATGACAGGTCCCACACTTTAAGAACTCCAGTTACAGACACTGCAACCAAGGAGTCTTCTGTGAAAAGTTAAACAGTGGAATAGTCAGCTTGAAGTCAATTCAAAGAGTACCTACCTATTCAGCACTAAAACATGGATTCTGTAGGACACTGCTTAGATGAAATATTAGTTCTACACAAAAAAGAAGATACCTAATTGGTTATTATACAAATCACGTAAGCAAATAGTGAATAATGTGTTAACAGAAAGAATACAACTGTGGTTTAGTGCCTTTAATTTCCCTGATATTATGAAACTAATTTGTACTTAAATCCAAGAAATGAGCTGCTTACAGACAGTGTAGAGGCCTTTCTCTAAAAAAAACATATTAAATGAAACATGCTCAACATTAGGAGCATTAAAACCACCTCATGTGCTATTAATGAAACACTGAAATCTTATACATGACTGCCCTGTAAAACATGATTGGATATTAAATCAGGTAGGATCATACTATATAGAAGTATTTTATCACAATTTAATTTGCCTACATAAACACACCTAAAACATATACCTTGAATTCTTGCAGAGTGTACAATACACATACAATTTATCCAATCAGAAGACTGAGATGATGACAAAGTGTGAAGAACATCCAAAGTCTTAGCATCAATAATAAGAACATCTTGATATTCTCCACAACAAAGCAGCCAGCCTTCACCTGTCATCCGGAATGAGCAATGGTAATACTGGACAAGTGGAAAGCAGAGAGTCAGCATACAGAGCTACAAATGGCATGGACATTTCTCACATTAAGCATTTCATACTTGGATTTATAATCAACACTTGTAGCATTACTAAAAAAAAAATCTAAGGCATATGTGAAACCATACACAATAGTGCTATGGACACAAGCATGGCACACAGCTTAGCAAGAGGTGCTTCCTACTTCAAGCAGTATCTGCCTTGCATAAATATTAGGATTTCTGTAATTTTGGGAAGGAAACAAGGTGTTAGTTTTCATGAATTGCTAAGGAGTTTGGGACTTATTTCTCATCTCTCTCCAAACATTTGGCAAAGCTCCGGTTACCACAAGGCATCTAAAGAACTAAAAACAGGTGAACATGCAGAATATTCATTATTAATTTTTTCATAATGCATTTCTGAGTATTTTCCAGGAAGGATTTCTATTCCATGAGATATTCTTTTTTTTTTTACATTAAATACCCTGTTGTTCAGAAGATTCATTCTTTCTCAACAATCACAAAGAAAAAAAACCCCACCAGACACACAGCAAAGGAACAGAGATGACAGTGGTGCAGAGGGACTACAAACATTTCTTTTTTGCCATGTGTTTTACATGATCAAGGACACTTGCATTACACATGTATTTATCTGTAGTTTTATACATAATTGCTATAAACACGTAAGCAGTCACCTCAAATAGAATTTACATCTAAATGCTAACCTTAAAATAAAGAGAACAATCATGTAGTCAGACAAAAATACCAGGCAGACACACAAAACTGTATTTCATTCACAACAAGTTCTCTGTAGAGTTTTGTTTATATAATAATTCTTAGTTTATCAGTTAACAAATTGAAGTCTGAAAACAAAAGAAGTATAAATAACTGGGACCAGGACAAATATTGCAACAGATATTATGAATAATCAGAGGCAGAAATGCTTAGAATTTGCAATTACTGTTGCCCTTAAATTAGGCTTGAACTAGAGGATCTGTATAGTCAGTTATTCCTCTGAGAAAATCCCATACTGGTTAAGATCCACAAATGGTTAAGTGTTGACCCTGGTGTTAAATTTCATTTCAAATGGCAAATATTCAGTTTGTACTACTTGACATCTGCCATTCATAGCTGAATCATCTAACCTGAACAAAAGGAACATGTCAGAATAGGTAGGCTAGTATTTCAATTAAAATCTAACCAAAAATAGAGTAACAATGTCAAATTATGATGCTATTGAAATCAGCGTGCACTAAATCTTCCAGACAATAAGATTCTGTAAGGAATTATATTCTCACAGGTACTACTGCAGCACAAGCAAGAATTCCACATGGAACAACGAAAAGCCTACAACAAAACACAAAAAAAGTGACAAAACCCCACAATTTATTATAACTATCTGAAGGTTACATTCTGTATTTTTTGTTGCTTATTTGCTCAAACCTTTTCCTCTTTACTATTAACAACCATGTTTGAACTATTTATGTCAACCAAAGCAGTGTCAGCAAAAACACTGTTTCTTCTGGAAGCTTTAAAAATTTTGGATTCAAAATTTGGCTACAGTTTGGAGTTACATGAGGTCTCAGATTTCCATCATTTGGAGACTTAGTTCCACCGTGGACTTCCTCACTGAAGAAAAACAGCACTTTAATTAACCTTGGAGCCTTGAGCTGCTCTTCTACAAACAGAAATAAGCCATGTCTCTGTATTGAATCCAGGTACCTTGGGCCCCTCAATCACATACACACATGTATTTCAAACATTCCCACATTGTACCTGGCTACAGCTCAAAGAAGACACCTGAAATTATCTGAAGTAATATTTAAAGCAATTTGGTCCCTGAAAATAAGGGATCTGTCCCAAGTTGTGCAATGAATGAGAGAGTATTTTTGAAAGTGGGATGAGGAGCAGTCTTTTGAAGGTCAGGAGTTAAGTGTCAAAACCTTTCAAAAGTTTAAAAATAAGTCTTTCAGCAGATTGTCTCAAAATGTTTGGCCAGATTACTTGTACTTCTAAAATATGTCACAAAAGAGCCAACGTTAAACTTGAAGTTTCCATGCACAAGACAAAAGTTTAAGACCATTTCACTTTGCTACTTGATGCACAAACAATAGGTAAATCTACCACATTCCAAATATTTGCAGCTTAGAAGTAATCAGTTTGATTTGATTAAGAAATTCAAAGGAACATAAAAGTCTCAATTCTTTTCTTCAACAAAAGACAAAACTGAGAAAAAAAATAAAATTACTTATATTGCAACAGGGTTTTGTATCCTAGGTGATAATCTATAAATTTAAAACTGTATGTTTGTTTCTGAAAAACATCATATTAATAAAGCAAAACTCTTGTAATGAACAGAGATATCCCATGAAAGTTGCTATACTTACATGGATTGCTGTATGCCTATAGCGAAGCTTTGTGTTCTCAATGCACTGTCCACTAGTGACATTCCAAACACACATCTCCCTGCCAAAGATAACTTCATATTATTCTCTGTCATTTCCACTCAATTGGCTGGAATAATTTTGTGCCACAAAGTTTTTCTTTAGTGCTGTATTTAAGTGCAGTCTGGTCATTTATAAAGCTTTTTGTTACAGATTACTGGGTAAGAAAATGTTGTAGTCATTAGCAGGGGATGACATACAGTATCTGTTTCTTTTTGTTTTGGTAATTACACCCTGCTGCCTTGCAACAAACCCGGCTTTAAGGCCAACTCTGGTCTGCAACAAATTGTAGGTATACTGCCATTACAGCTCATCAACACGTCACTGGAACTATCTGTCATTGGAACTACATCCTCCTGAAAATGATTCATTTCACTGAACTTAAACCACACGTTTTGAAAGGCATCATGCATCATCTGCCGCGCCAGACTTCACTTCTTGTGAGGAAGAACTTCTGTTAAGAAGAAACAGTGCCATCATGAGGCTGCTCCCGAAATCTGCTGTCGATGCTTGCCAGCCTGAAAACCTGTGCGACAGCCCAGCTACACTTGGTTAAATTTAAGGTTGATGTTCGAGAAAGACACTTTAGCCCGTTTTCCTTATCTACACATTATTCAACATGAGATGGGACTAGAGTACAAGAGACCCAAACAAATTAGATGTTGTAAATGAGGTTGTATGAGGTATGTTATCAGAGTTCAACAACTGAATGTTAAACTTTGATGCTTTTAGATTTTATTTAAGCAACAAGCATTATTTCCACAGTTGAAACATTCATTTTATGATTTCTGACATTACATTGTAAGATCTTTTCCGTATAAAGACTTAGAGAACACACTGAGGAAAGTATTTTATTACATCAGAAATACTAATCAGTGATTTACATCTTAATCTTCCTACTTTCACATTTTATGATAATATAAAGATATTACTTAACTTATATTTTTCAGCTGAGAAATAGCAGTGAAATCTATAAATCTGTAGCACAGCATCAGAGTCAGTAGACTCAAACTCATAACCTGAGAATGCTTCTGCTGTTTGTAAACATTTCAAGGCAGTGATTTTCTCCTCCTTTATATCAGAATAACAGTTCTACTGCTTTAGTTCCATTACTGTGACACATACATGCAAAAATGCACAAATAAGACCAGAATGTAACTTCAGCATCTGTATATTGCACTTAATTTACTGTGTGCGCTAGCCAGAAGTGAGTAACATCACACATTGATAAACTTGTCCCACAGCATATGCTATATGCAGACACAGGACATCAGTGATAACTTAGAAATCATTATAGATTAATGTACAGACAGACTTCCATGTTACAAGTACAAAAATCATGTTCATTGCTCATTCTTCCGGGATTAGTCAGTTACACCAACTCTTAAAAGATTCTGAAGTTGTAAAGGGAAGAGTATCAGGGAATCATCTTTCACACAATTTGTTCCACCCTCACTACAAGGAGATGGGAGTTTGAAAATGGCAGGAGTGAATTATTCACAAGCCAGAAAATGCAGTTGGATAAACGCTGCCTCTCCTGAAGATGAGGTTTCCTATTTGTAATTATCTCAACTTCATGTTGCAACCTTCCACGGATTAGTGATGGATGCTTTGCCCTTATGTAATACAGATGAGAAGTCAACAGTAATTTGGTCCAAGTGAACATTTAAAGGGGCCAGAAGACAAACACATTCCAAACAAGTTCAATGACTCCGTTCAGAGGCAGAATCTTTAGGATGAGAACATCTCTATCCATAGCAAAATCCTCATTTGTTTCTTAACACTTTCCACGCCTTTCTACTGTCCATGAGATTATCTTAAACTATTGTACATAAACAATATAGTAACTACCCTAAGTAGCTGCTATATCATTTTCATATCATGAAATTGGATTAAAACACTTCTGCAAATGCATCATCTGACCTACACCTGACATACATTTCAGGAGTTAAGAAATGAATAATTGAATATTCAGTTACCTACCCATTTTCAGTAGCACTTACTACATATGGTTGTTTTTCAAACTCTCTTGCTTTTGCCAAACAAGTTACAGAAGCAGTATGGCCAAAGAGAATTTCTTTAGAGGAAACCTAGGAGAATAATACAATGGTTTAACTTAAACTGAATAATCTCCACATAAACTAGGGATATCTTAACCCAAGAGAACACTACTTGTAGATATTAGCAAGTAATTGTCAACCTGCTTTTTATTCTTCTGTTCTTCAGTCATGTTTCTGGAATGTACAAAGATGTGGATGAATTATGCAGTTTGCATAAAGCGCAATTTTTGTATTCACTGCAGTCTAAAAATTGCAGCTTCTGAAGAATATATGGAACATTAAATGTTCTAAAACAGGCAATGTGCAGAACACCTCTGGTCTTCACCCTGCAGCATGAGAAGCAGAAACTGATAGACCAAAGCTCTTAAACATGTGTTTCATACCACATATTTAATCTCTCCAAATAGCTTCACTGCATGCAAAGGTCTTAATTGAAAAGGGTAGCCCCATAAAAATGCAACCTTTCAGGCTATATTTGAGTACAAATGGGGCAACTAAATATAAAAAATTATTAGAACCATAGTTCTAGAAACACAGAATAAAAAATAAGAACTGTTTTGACTCTGTTCCATTCTCAGGAAAAAATATGAAATAATCAAAGCAATAATTTGCATCTTAGTTATATCCAAAATACAAATTTCATCTTCTTGTATCTTTCTTGCCTTTTTCCATTGTTAACCTGGCAGATACCTGTGGTTTCATAAATAGATACTTTTACCTTAAATGACAGGCCATGCTCAGCAATTGATTTACAAAAGGGAACAACAACTCCACAAGATTGGAACCATGATAATTGTATATATTTACTTGCTGCAATTACTCAGAGCACACAGTCTCAAATTATAATCCAGAGGTCATGCTAATCTATGAAAAATTTTCCCAAGTCTGCACATAACAGGTTGCTCATATAGGCATTTCACTTTGCTTCAATGAGTTTCCTATAACAAATACCACACTATCTTTAAAAATTCACCTGAATAAGTGCAAGCCTGGATAATCCCACTGTCAACAATAAAAGATAAAACTCCAGTCTATCTGGCAAACTGTAGCACACTGGACACAAACCTTTAGGTCTGATGAGAGACCCCAGAGACATATTTGTCCTTCTTGACTTCCTGTAACTATGGTCTGCTGGTCATCCGTGATGAGAATGGCAGTGATGCTGTGGGAGGGAGCTGTTCTGCCCCACACAGCCACAGCCAGCACCGATGTCTTCATAGTCAGCACCTGGAAACAGAAACAAACCACCGTGATCCTAAGCAACAGAAAATGTAAGAAAAAATAACCTAGAAATAAGGCGATGTAATCAACATCTGAAAAGGGAAGCTATAAAATGTTGCTGTAAGAAGTCGATGAGGCATTGAAACACTTTGTGTTGCCAGCATCACACTGACTTCTGGGGACAGGTACTATCACAATACTGAAATATCAGCAACAGGAGCTCTGTGCTGCCCCATAAACTGGTTCAGCTCTGGTGGGCCCATGTAACTTTCTTCCTGATTTTGGCTGGTGGAATGGCTCCCCTGTTCCATCCAACCAACAGTGCTCCTCATCCTCAGCAGCACTTAACTTCTGGAGCATATAGATAGCACAGGAACAGGTCCATAGTCCATGATCGCTGGGAGGATAAGGCAAGAGAAAAATAAAAGGGCTGGAAGGATAGAACTGGTAGTGGGTCAGAGAGGAAGAGAAAAATGAGGCCCAAGACAACAAAGCACTACATACTCAACCATTCTGTGTCATCTCCTAGAGACAAGAACCAGAAGAAAGGTGGAGGCAGAGTTGCAAGCTGGGAAACAGGGAGAATAAAGAGACTCTTCCTGTTGCCTAAGTCATGAGTCCCTTGTCCAAAAAAATTTATCACCTAATAGATTTGCCTCTGCTACATAAAACTAATTTAATGGAACTGTCCAAGATGACTGATGGCCATTAGTTAATTCAGTATACATTCTTAAGAACTGCATTTCCAGGAAACTCTTTCAATGTCTATGCAAACACCAGTACTTAGAAAGTATTCCAAAAATCTTCTTATCAATATGTCCTACTTTGCTTGTTTTAAAATTTGATGTCTGTTCCTTTTAAAACCACTTCTGCTTTTTAGCTGGATTCTGCAGAAACTAGTAACACACCCAGCAAGTATGCCTCCTTTGGGTCAATTTAAGTGAAAGTATTGACTGCTAAAAACTGACCCAGATGAACAATGTCTTTAGCATCTTTAAATGAAAGAGCCCTACACTAAACTGCCAGTGTCTACCTTAGCCCAAACCCAGAAATTCCCATATATACAAGCCACCTGTTTCAAAACTCCCAAATTGACTGGAGTACACAACAGCATCCAGCACTCCTTCCCTGTATCCTATGATGGTGGTTCTTCATTTTTCCAGTGAGTCTGTACAGATGCTTCTAAACCATCTGTTTACCTCCATTTCCTTTCCACTTTCTGGAGAAAATGCCAGAAGATTGTTGTCACCTGCTTCTAGCTACTGCCAAGGATGGAGAAGGCTATAAAGTTGACTTGTGTATGTGAAGCAACTCTTGAAAACTGAAATTCTCTTCAACTTCACTGAGGGCAGTTTTGACTCCCAACAGCATGACAATGGACAGACAGTTGATGGATATCAAGCAATGTCAAAAATGTCTGTGTTATTCCCAAGCATGAGTGAATAAGAAAAAAACAGATTTTAAGCTGTTTCAGCTTCACCTTGTCTAGGGTCACTTAAATATAATTGTTCCTTTCAAAAATACTGTACATCACCTACTTTTTAATCCAGGCAGCAATAATACTATTCAAGAGATACTTCAGAGAAGGTCTGCTCCTATTTGTTATGGAGAAAGAAGAGACAACAGAGTCCTTTTCACACCCTGAGCAAAGATGTTTAAAATGAAACAAGATGCTAAAATAGTGCAGTTGGGAGAAGTCAGTGAAAAAAAACATGACAGCAAAGCTGAAATCTTGTGATAAGAGAAAGGATCTGGGTAGAACAAAACACATGGCACCCAGTAACAGCAAATCAAAGGAAGTAATACAGAAATGATGGAAAGGGACATGAAGAGCAATTCCTGTGACATTCAGAAAAGACCACAGGATAGAAATGGAGTAACACTATAAATGCTATATTAGTTTCTTACTGCAAAAAGTTTTTCAACCATATTGCTCTGTGAACTATATGATTTTTTGTTAATATAGCATTCAAGCTGCATTAACTATCTGTACAATCAAGTAGCAAATCACTATGATGACAAACTGCTCAAAAAAATGCTTTGTTATCAGGTTATAAGCATAGGATTTAAAAGGCAAACAAGGGGTTTCAACCTGACCTTAGAACATCACAGCAAAGGCTCTGTCACGGTCACAATGCAGCAATGTGGTCACAACAGCCACTTCTGAGATGAGACTCCTAAAACACATTACTATTTCATTGTAGTGTTTCCCCACAAGAAATTCTCCAAATAAAATCCCTTTGAAGTTATTTTAAGAAGCAGACAAAGGGATTAGGGTATTTAACTGGAAGATTTAAAGGGAGCATAACTTCAGTTATGCTTAAAGAAACTGTAACCCAGCACAACAGCAGCTGAAAGCAGCGACACACAGGAGGTATCTTCACTACTACAACTAAAACCTTAAGTGACACAGAACTGAAGGAATGGTCTTGGATCCCGACAAGAACATGAGATGAAAGGCTCAGCTACTGAGGAAAAGGGCTGAAAAGACCAGTATGGCAGACTAGCAAGGTCCTGCCATACAACCTTAGACAATGTCAAAGGCAGAGGAAGAAGAATCCAGGGAAAACATGGAGGTCATGAGTTTGTTAAGCTAAATCCCATTTAGTTTCATTTTAAAGCTCTTTGTGGGTATATAAAAGACACTGAGACCTGTTATTGATCTCAGCATTAGAATATGACTTTTCTAAAGCTTATTTTTTAAATCTCTCGTCATACGAACTATTATGGTTACCAGTAACCATGAAGTCCTTTTCTCTTGCAGAAATAAAAGGTGTTCTAATCAATCTAATGATATGGCTTTAGTTACCAGCAAAAAAAAGTTTCCATAGGGCTCATAAAATGGTGGCTGCCAAAACAGTTTGATAACTCAAATCCTGAGTCTTTAAAGTGCATCTCCTTGCATATCGTGTAGTCATTTATACTTGTACCATGGGAGTGTTCAGTTAGTGTAAGACACCATATGGAAGCAGAATTCAGGTTTGTACTGCACTGAGTATTGAATATTAATTCATAAATTATATTTTCCTGTAAAGGAAGTATAGAATTGAGATCAATATTCTTAGCGGAAGACCTACTGCTGAGCAAGTGATGGGTAACAGAACTCAAGTCAACAAGTTAAAAGACAACAAAAATTACAGAAGTAGCTAATGTACAGATCTATTTGCAAAACTTTTAATTACCCATGGGTGAGATGAATTAATAAAAAAAACTACTACAGACAACACTGGTCTTAAGAGTACATTTAGACTGAAATGTTATGAGAATATTTAGTACATTTTCCTTTACATTATGACTGAAGGACAAGAGAAAAAGTAGAAGGTATATGAATTTTCAGGTTAATAGAACAGTCCTTAACTTTTCCCTCCCTCTTGTTTCTTGGTTAACTCTTCTTTTGGATTAAGAGATTTTGATGCACAAGTAGTTTGATGTGAAAACTTTGCTTCTAAGTGTACCATGACTTCACTAGAAACACAGCATATTCAAAAGGCACACATTTTGTCTGACAATACTCAGTTTTATCAAACGTGTTAGTGATGCTGATGGCACCTGCAGGAAACTTCTTTGAAATAAAGTCAACTGATATTTATCAGACTGTTCCTTTAAAAAAGGTAAAAATTGTTTCCACAAAGTCAAATATTGCCCAAGGCATATCTGAGCTGCATGGAGCTTATCAGCATGTGTCAAATTCCTGCAGCTCTGCCCACTCAAGCATGTCTGATTTGCAGTATTAACCCCTAATTTAACTTGAAATCATGTTTCTCAGCCCTATTCATATTTCTCCCTGCTTACAGCCTAATAAGCTTGTTTGTCCTGCCCCTATGACTACACTGCCAAAGTCTGCTCTCATTACTGAAAAGCTCCCTGGTTTTAGTTAAACACAGCAGTTTATCTCACCACTAACTTGTTGCATCTCTACCATTCTGTCTCTAGTTCTATGAACATTTCTCACACCAAAACCACACCACAAACCTCTGTTAACTTGGAAAATGATCCGCATTTGCACAGCTTCAAGGACTTCGGTTGTACTACTTTAGCAACTTTGTGTAGTATTAAAGTTTAATTTGGAAAGCTAACTACACCACTCTTTATTCTACAGGAGCCACGAGGTATTTAAAAGTCTAATCAAAAGCTTTAAGGGGCCAGAAAGCTGGAGGACTGACCTTGAATGCCTTACTAAGCACATATTAATGCAAGGTCTTTTCCTCATCACTCAGCTTTTTTGACTGGGACTGGTCATGAAGTGAGGAGAACGAAAAAAGTCAGATTATACCATAAAGAAACAGTGTCATCATAACATAAGCCCTCCCCACAGAACCCTGACTCCAGTATTGTGAGCATGTCTTGGCTCTGCTCCTCTACTGACCTTAAAACAAAAGGGAAAATTACCATCTTTTCAATGGGGCTCATCTCAGACCTTCCAATCTGCCACATAATTACTGCTCTACCTCAGGCACACAGCCCTTCCCCGTGCTGCATTTTCTCTAGATAAAAAATATAATCCTAAAACAAATGGCTTGGGAACACGTAGGTTAGAATGGAAGAGTGGCTTGTGTCTCAGGAGCATGGCCACACATGCTCTCAGTGATTTGAAGTGAGCAATCTGGATTCTGCTTTGCCCCCACTGAAGTTTGCAGAACACATTCCCTATTGCTCCTTGCATTTCCTTGCAATGTTTGCTCATAAGCATAAAGGAAGCTGTACTGAGGAAGCATTCTGAACACTAATTCAACTACTAATTACAGTTTAAGAATCACATCTCTTAATAAAGAAAAAAATTGGGTTATGTATTTCAATGAATTCAAAAATAACAGTTCATATGTATCGAGGGCCTTAAAATTAGGAATTGAGCTCCCACCTAGAGAATTAATCTCAAACATTTCACATCATAAAACACTGGTTGTGACAGAATCTTCCTTCTCGTCACTACAAGCCATAACAAAAACTATCAAATACAAATTCATGGCTTATCTGTAAATGAAGAAAAGACTTCATACAATAAAATATCACTTTACAGGTAACAGTCAACCTGCCAAAACAACTTTTCTGAATTTATAGTCATACTTATTTCCTGTTTCCTGTGCATTCCAAACTATCAATACAGGGGCAATTTTTTTGAAGTTTGGCAATCAATGCAGGCAAAACAAAAAAAAAACCTGCAGAAATTAGCTTACAGCCCTGAACATATTAAGATATCAGCAGAATTTAACTGTTTGCACTGGATTAAATAAGTTCCCTATATTCACAACCCTTTAGATTCATCATTGTAGTAAAGGAAGCATTAGGAAGTGAAATCTATGCAGATCCTGGTAGGTTTTCATGACAAATTCCTAAGGTTTGTGTGCTTCTAACCTCTCATTCTCTGATTCCTGTCTAATCTTCTGTTTTATCTGACATATTCCCTTACTATCTACACAAGAAAATAAAATTTCATCAATATTGGTTTTACCCCTAGTAATAATCCAATTATTTCTCTTAAAAACAGCTTTGCAGTCTACTGATCTGTTCTATACTGCTTGC
Source organism: Oxyruncus cristatus (assembly GCA_013399855.1). Taxonomy (NCBI): domain Eukaryota; kingdom Metazoa; phylum Chordata; class Aves; order Passeriformes; family Cotingidae; genus Oxyruncus; species Oxyruncus cristatus. The sequence continues at coordinate 94,094 of VXAY01001096.1, forward strand.
AGAACCTTGTCAATTAACTTTATGATATAACTGTTGCACTCTCCTTAAGGATGTTGTATATTACCTCTGATAACCAGCAAAGATAACATTTCCCAAACTAAAAAATTGTATTTACCAACTATCCACAATGTATAACAAGTCCATCTAAGAATCATGAATAATATATTAAATTTACAAGATACTTGATAAAAGTATCTGAAGTACAGAAAGGGAATGACCAAATAACTTACATGAAACACAGCAAGACAAGATAAAGGTAACAAAGATATTTGAAGTAATTATCAGCAAGAGGTAAAACAATGAAAGATTTATAAAGAAAATGAAAAATTCATTCACAATCAGCACATTGAACAAGTTTCAAATATTTAGTTAATATACCTAATCAGATAGGGGGCAACAAGTAAAATACTCTAATGACCAGCATTTCTATCCTATGTCCCAATTTCTCACGCCTTAACATATCCCACACCTTTTCCTGTCCTTTGCTATCTGCAGTGCCACCTGGAGCCCCTCCCTGCCAACCCCTGCACGTCCAGTTTAGGCTGTGATGGGACTTCCCTCCAGGCCTGGGGGCTCCACCCAAATCAGCCGCAGTCAGTGCAGAGCGACACCCCTCTCCCGGGATAGGAACGTCCTGCTTTTGCAGTCCAAGGGAGCAAAGACCGGGACCAGGAATCGATACAACCCATTTTAACCAGCAAGAGCCACCTCGTAATACCTTGTTTGTATTTCTTGAACGAGTGACACAAGAAACACTTATTTCATTCCACACAATAATTCACCACAATCAGAAGGAGCACAGTAAGGGCAACACCATCTCCCAGCTGCTGATTACATCAAAGGTTTGCAGCACAAATTCAATTTTATGATGTTAATCTCAACCTGCCACTCAGAAATTTTCTCTGAGGGATATGATTTTTTCTCTGGATTTCATTTTAAGAATGATTTTCTTCTTCTACAATCAATAAAGATATGTTTTCATCAAAAGACTCTATCTTGGCAGAATTCAATTGGCCATCTCAAAACCTTTTGGTGACACAATATTAATTAAAATAGTTTATGTTGCACCTAAGCTGGAAAATGGGGCAGTGAAAACATTAGTAACTCAGAACATTCATGCTTTTCTTACTGTCAAGTGGCACAGTAAAATAATCTACACTTCCATAAGTTACTGTTTTACCCCATAAACTGTTACATTACATTAAGCTCCCTGGAAAAGTCTCTCAACATGCTCTTTTGGTAACTAGAGAAATTAGTAAGGCCTAGTAAGTACCTACTCAAAGTTTATGGCCTACATAATTTGGAAAGTGTAGAGAGTTATAAATTTGAAGTCTCTTCCAAGACTTGCCACGGATGTGAGCAAAAGTCACTTGCAAATGACAAGAGTTTTGACAGCCTTTCATTTTCATGAAACATCATATTCTGCAATGAAACAGCCGTAACAGAATTAATTCTTATTTATTCTGCTTTAACACAGAAAATATACAATCTAGTAAAGACACATAAGACTTAAAAACAAATTGACAAGAAAATCAAACAGTGGCAGTGAATACGAATCAAAGCTTTAAATCACTAATTTTGTCTTCCTTAAGTGACCTTGAACTCATTTAAGACAAAAAACCCCACTGAACAGAGAGAGGTGATGTTTTTGGTTCAGCTACACTGTACTCCAGGATGTTTAAATAACAAACAAAACTGGAATCAGATGCTGGAAATAAAACAATTAAAATATTTCATCTGCCTTTGTTTTTTGGATTGTGATATAATAATCATTAATCACTGTTTTAATCAATTGCATCATAATGAGGACCTCCAAACTCTGACAAGAACTACTTATTATTCCATTTCACTCTTAGAATACTCTCAATTACCAAAAGTCTCTCTGCAGTGTTCTTTGCTATGGGGCATGCAGCTGTTTGCTGTAAACAGCTCCAGATGATTTATTATATACACAGTCAAACCTGCTCAAGTAAAAAGACATTGCTTATTATGAAGCAGGATCAAAGTCCAAAACTGATTCAATGTATTGCAGTGCATGGATTGCAGTTTTCATTACAGTGAACTTCTAATTCTAACACTGAAAAGTTTTTAATGAGAAAAAGCTGATCTTGTCATGTAATCAATCCTACTGACAAACCTTTTGAGCAGAACTACCTCACCACAACAGCCATTTTTGCAATGAGTAATCCCAAAAAGCCCGTAGTTCTGTACCACTGGCACCACTGATATACTAAAATTTAATTATATATTAAGAAAACACTACTACAGTTCCCAGCAGTGACTAGGAAAGTAATCACGACAGAAACACAAGGCTCTGTGAGCCATCCTAATTAATTTCACAGCTGAGCAAGTCTCAAGAAACACCTCCAAGCAAAACTATTTTCAAGAGTAAATAAAACTGCTGTCAAAAAAAATAATAAAAGTGTTTCTACTCTAAGGCTTTGCATTTATTTGATAAGAAATCACTAAAATAGCACAAAAGCATTTTTCCATTTCAATAAGCTAACATCTTGAACTCTGTGCCTTCACATTAATAGTTTTCTCCAAAAAAAATCCAGTGAATAGAAATACTCTAAGGCAATTGATGGAACACATACAATTCACTAGACTACCTTAGAAACAGAAGTTGCAGACATTTAACATCAGAGTTAAAATACAACGAAGTTACGTAGTCGATGCTAAAGACATGGGGGACCAGAAGAACCTCCCAGAAACTCGGATGACATTTGCCCAAGCAAGAAAGAACAAACGCCGCACCATCCAGAAAAGGCTTCGCACCCACCAAAGAGCTCCGTGGAACCCAAAGTCACCGCTCTCGGCCACGGCGAAACCCAAACCCATCCCCAAGGGAGCGGAGCAAGGGGCGCCGGTGGGACGGGCAGCGAGCCCCGGGCTGGAGCCGGCGGGGCAAGGGGGCTGAGGGGAGCGTGCCCTGCCTTACCTCCAGCGGCTCCCGGGCACCGCGGGGGGCAGGACCGGCCGGCAGGGAGCCGAGACGGGTTTTATCCCACGCGGGAGCGGCAACACCCAGGGAGGGCGGTGCGGGCCGGCTCGCTGTCCCCGGCACCGCCGCCCTCAGCCCGGTGAGCGAACGGGCTCTCGGGGCCGCTCCCTGCTCTGCAGTGGTGAGGGGGAAACACGGGCTGCAGGAGAGTTCCGTGGGAACAGCGCGGCTGCAGCCTCGCAGCTCCCCCGGCTGCCCCTCACGGCGCTGCCGACGGGGCAGAGCCGCTCCGCACCCCTGAGGGCTCGGCTGCCCCTCGAACGCACCCGCGCCGAGCGACGAGGCACAAAAAAACTTTCACCTGCCTGCCCTTACCTTAAGTACAGTGAAAAAGCAAATTTCCGCTCTCGGGAGGCGGGTGGGGCGTGATTTCCCACAGGTGCGGGAAGCTTCCCACAGGTGCGGGAAGCTTCCCACAGGTGCGGGAAGCTTCCCACAGGTGCGGGAAGCAGCGGCTGCTGGGTGTCGGTGCCCGAGGGTAGCGCTCACAGAGCCGGGCACTTCATGGTGTGCGGGCTGCGTATCGCCTAGGATGTGAGTTTAGTAAGTTCAGGCATTTCAGTTTGAAATATGAACCATAGTGAATAAATACATAAGGAAAGTGAAGCGTGATGTCTGTTCAGTAGTACCTCTTCTTGGTTCCAAGGTCAGTCACAGAGCAGCTCGGGTCTGCAAGAGATTCTCGTGACGGGGTAAGCTGAGCTGGCTGTACAGCACACGTGGGAACTCACAGTCATATCTAGGGCTGCGAACAAAATCATGAGACTCACTGTATTTTAAAAAAAGCACTAAAATCACATCTTCCTAAATTTTTTTGCCTGATACTTTTTTTTTTTAATTATGTTGAAATCCACAGGGAGTTGAAAGGATGCTAAGAGATTTAAGTGTATATTTGGTGCCTATTTTAATATAATAAATGTGGTTGTTAAAGTATGCAATTTTTCTATTTTAGCATTACTGAATTCGCATTTACACTAAGACTGTTTGCCCAAGACATCAGCCTCAAGATAAATAGTAATGTTCTCAAATGTGCTTCACGGTCTGCATCAACAGGCTACATTTTAAAGGTAAGCAAATCCAATAAATACAAACATAAGCCTGTAAAGTTTGTAACATGCTTAAACAAAACATACTTCCTGCAAACTTTTTGTTTGTTTGTTTGTTTGTTTAGCAGTTTTGTAGTTTGGATTTCAAATTCTTCTTAATACAATAAAATAAAAAACTTTTAAGGTCAGACTTCTTAAACCACAACACTTTATGAATTCTTTTAGGTAGACAAGTCCTGAAAATGGAACTTCAATATAAAGGGTGATGTTTGATTAGACTGCATCAGTGTAGAACAGTAAAACATGGTATCTTAGGTGAAAACTTACGAAGGTGCCTCTTTACTGGGCTTGTTCATGGGGATTTTAGAAATAATCATATTGAAAGCAAAATGAGATGATACAAGTCAACTTACTTTAAAAACCATAATACTGTTTTTCTCAGGAAAGGGGAACATTGGCCCTTTAAAGTCAGTAGTGGTAACTGGAACTTCAGCTGAAGTTTTTGTAGTCAAAAGATGCTTATCAATGCAGTGAAATAATTGTATGAGACCAAGTAGCCTAATGGATAAACTAGATATTGCTTGTGCTTTTTGACACTTCGTGTGAGTTGTGAATTCTGCCTGTGAACCTAAATAAATTATTTTGACAGCCTCTCCTTAATCATCAATACGTGGAGGTTTCCATAAGAAAAACTGTCACATACATTTTAGCACAATTTGACACAAAGGGAAGGTCACAGCAAAGACCTTAATTGCATCTTTTGCTCAAACAGGGTCATGAAACTGTGATTCCTATTTTGTCTTTCAACACCATACTTGTTGCCTTGGTAGAAAAAATCGCTCCATAAAAGTAGTACACGTTATCATATAAATGTATTTCATAGAACCACAGAATGGTTTGGGTTGGAAGGGACCCTAAAGATCATGTAGTTCCAACCTCCCTGTCATGGGCACCTTCCACTAGACCGGGTTGCCTTTCAGCCTGACCTTGAAAACTTCCAGGGATGGGTTATCCACAGCTTCCCTGGTCAACCCGTGCCAGGGCCTCACCACCCTCACAGTAAAGATTGTATTTCTAATATCCAGTCTAAATGTGCCCACAAGTCATTCCCCCTCATCCTGTCATTACATGCCCTTGTCAAAAATCTTGTCCAGCTTCTTTGTAGGCCCCCTTCAGGCAGGAAATGAAAAATATTTGCTGAAAATTGTTCTGTTCACATTTTGCTATTCTTTAAAAAATAATTATTTGGCTCTGAAAAATTGCCTGATTTATAGATATCACAAGGTTTTTAATATACCATTATTCAAGGTTTGGGAACTCTGTTGTAATTTCTTTTAAGAGACTAGAAACTGAGATTTTGATGCATGTTTCAAGGACAGAATCTAGAATTTTAGGTATAATTGCCTTGAGTATGAGAGTGAAACAATAATTGAAATCATTACTACAACTTTTGCATGTTATTTCTGAAAGTGTTGGTATGATGTTCAGGTTCACGGAAGTCTGGTTTATTGCTCTTGTCCCGTGAAATGCTCCCTCGCTATGTCCCTTTCTCACTATTCCTGGTTTAGCCATGCCATTATTCCCTGGAGCAAAGACAGTCACGGAATGGTGCTGTTATGCCACTGAGAAATCCCTTGTAGGCCACAGCAGGTGTAGGCAGAGTACTTAGATGAGGTTAAAGATTTGATCCTTAATTATTTTTATGATGTTCAGTATTTTAAAACGTAAACACTTCATTTTTTTTTTTTTACATGAGTAAATATACACGTACACATTTAATTGAAAATGTTGTGGCAAAGACAAGACTTACAGAGGAAGATAAAATTGCAAAGATTTAGTATTCATATGTGTTTCCCTGTTTTGTGTCCCTGATTCTTGGCAAGAGCCTGCATTGTGGGGAATACACAATGAAGAGACTCAGCAACCTCCCTGCTGTGATACCAGCTGGGTTTGCATATGAAAACAAACTATAAGAATTACTTTGGCTCTACTTTAATAACTTGTGATGTTTACAGAATAATCTTCATTTGGAATCCATAATGAATCAGCATCAGGCAAGGGCAGTTCAGTGGTGAATACACACGCGGAGGAAAAGGGTGGAGACAGTGAACAATGTAGACATAGGAAAAATCTCTCCTGAAGGAAGTAAGACTTTTTTCTAAAGGGAATTTTCTGCATCACAGCTACAGGAATCAGTTGTTAGTTGCATTTTTGGGCATTGCTTTCACAGGCTGTTACAGAAGGCTTGCATTCTAATTCTAATCCTTTTCTTAATTTGTGGTCTGACATGCAAACCACGTCATCTCATTTTATCCAAACATAATTCTTTTTAACAAAAGGGATAACTTGAGGGTTTTTTAAGTATTTTTCAGATTCTTTTGTTGAAGAGGATTTATCTTGGCTTGGTGAACCAGTGCTAGATTCAGAAATGCAATGTTGCGTTACAGACTTGGGTATTCAACTACTTGGAGACATTGTGCTGCTGATTTGCCCATTGGTGTTTATTTTTCTCATCTGTAATTTAATAAAAATTATATTTACTTCTATTCTGAAAAGTCTGGACATCTGATGAAAAGTACTTCAAAAACTTTAAAAAAACTTTAGGAATGTGAAAAACTAGACCTGTTTCTTGAGATCTAGGGTTGTATGAACATGAACCTGTACATTCATACTTCTCATTAAAAATAATATTGGCCCAGTATTTTATTAACCATTCAGGCCATGTAGTAATTTCAGTCTCTGTCAGGATTATCAACATCCAATAATTAATTTCCCTAGTTTTCTTCCCTTCAGCTTCTTTTGAAGTTTTTTCCTCTTTATCTCAATGGACAGCAAAGCAATTTCAATAAACTAAAATATTTATCTGGCCTCTATTAGCAATCAGGGCATGTTTCTGAGATGAATAAGAGCAATTAGTGGTTAACAACATTGTTGACAGATGTTACATACTGAAATATGAAACAGCACTAGCTTAGATTGCATTAGGGGATAGTTGTCACGTCCTGAGAATTTATTGTATTATCTTATGTATAATGTGATGAAATATTGATGAAAAAATGTAACATTTCATGTCACTGGAGCTATTGTTCTGCAAAGATAAGCTATGGGTATGTTCACCATTGGCTGGACTTCTGCAGACTTAAGAATGCTGTTGATTAAATCAACAAACCTTTATGAGAATAAATGTAATTTCACAAATTGCTACCAGATAAAAGGGTGAGGTAAGTCTGTATTTGTTGTGGAATTAAAACCAGGCAGTGTTTGGTAATAAAGAACTCTCTTAATAACTTTCTTACTGGCTTTACAAAATGTAGTTTATTGCTTGTTTTTCCACAGAGAATAATAATAGATTTTTAGTCACTATGTCCAACAAAGGGATAGTTTCACAATATGAATAATTTTAAAATATGTGTAATCAGTATGGCTTTGCTTATTTATTGTAATGACCGAGGAATGTCATACCCGCTTTGAGACACCAGAGGGAGCGAAGTGCAAGCAGGGACGAAGGGAAAATCCTATTTACAGCTTAATTCTGCTCGGAATGCAAAAACGGGGTTTGTTATTGTTGAATTGCAGTTTAACTGTATTTTGAGCTTGCAAAAGTAGTCTCCTTGATTTGTCCTTCTCATAAATATTTTAAGGACTTTTTCCTTCCTATAATTCCTCACTTCACATTTTTTCCTGGCAAGATTATATGTATAAAATGGATTTATTTTTCATTCTTTTTGTTTTCCTGAGGAAAAGTCTGGAATAATAAGTTATATTTTTAAAGGGAAAAACATGAGGGATTTTTTGTAACAACTTTCCCAATTTTAAAATATCTCATAAGAAGAATCATGACCACAACTTTTCAAGTATTCTTGGTCCTGTAAAACCATATATATTTGTTTCTAAGAGTTCCTCACTTAATACTTTTGAGGGACATGAGAATCCCAGAGAAAGAAATTATCTATTCTGGTTTTCTACAGAAGCAGAACAGGAAATATTTGGATTTCTTACAGGTATGTATTGAATGTGGCTGTAGGGTATAAAGTTATTTTTAAAAAAAAAGAAAAGGCTGAAAGTGCTGAGCTGTTACAGATTTTTTAATAAGTATTAATTTAAGTACTTCATATGTGTTCATTTAACAGAGATACAGGAAATAAAGATGTCTCATACATTTTGATTTCTACTATGGTTTCATGGCTTTTCTTGACTACAATTATTTGAAAGTGAGCTGAAGAGAGGATCACAGTCTTAAAAATATGGATGCAGAGCTCATACAGATTAAGTGCAATCACCGAGTGTCCCAGGAATGGGGGATTTTTGAAAGCATTAAGAAAAGGTACCTTAAATTTTCAGCATGTGTAACTAATTGTAGACTCCTAAGATTACCAGGGTTAGAAAAAAATTCTGCTAAATAGCAGAGCGGTCAAATTGAAACTGTTGGTCTGTTTGCTCGGGAGCTTTTGGTTTCATTTAAGAGTGGAGGTGAAGGAATTACCGAGCCTTGCCTGATTTATTAGTAGGAGCTTTGTTCTGCCACCTTTCTTTTTGTCACGTGTGGAGCAACACTACTGAGACACCAGGAGAGCCGGCTGGGTTCAAGTGCTCAATTGAATCAGAAGTTCAGAGGGAGGATTGTATGAGCACAAACGTACATGAAACAATGGAAAATGACGTCTAGTTGAGATTTATGGTTAGGACAAGATACAGAAGCCAGAGTAATATATCTGGTGCCCAAGATTAGTAAAATTGAATTTCTTGAGGGAAAATAGTTACGGTACATGTTCTATGGTAATTAAAAAAAAAAATAGATATGTTTACTCTCCAGGTGTAAATTTTGAAAATAATGAAAAAGAAGGACAAACTTCTTGTTGTTGTCCCAAACTTTTCATGTGTACTATGAAATACAATTGTGTATTTTAGTACTTTTTTTTTCCTTTTTGTGAAGTAAAATGTTTACTATGCTTTGTTTTAAGAGATTAATATCTGGAAACACCTGAAGTACATTTGGAAATGAGAAATCATTGCTGTTTTCCAGTGCAAATCAGACGCGAGCCACTAGAGGTCTCTGAATGTAAAATAAAAGCAGTCAAGAGGGTTGCTAAGGCTACATCAGAACATGTGGAAGAGCAATGCAAGCTACTGGAAAATATTTCCTTTCGTAGGGAACAAACGGTACTTCTAACAGTGAGTTACTGAGTACAAACGTTTGATTTGGCCTCTGATGAGTGGTTTGTTTGTTTTGAAAATTATTCCTTCCTAATTATAATGAGCACAGTGTAATTTTTTGTGTGGCAGCAAGCAATTTTTACAGAAATAATACCAATGAGCAGCAATATTAACGCGGAAATAAAAACCTTTAGAAAATCTTGGTTAACTTGAAATAGACTCCAAAAGAGAAAACACATCTTTTTACAAGATTTATATTTCCTTGCAGTTTTTAAGGTCACTTTTTCTGATCTGTCTTGCTGAAAAAAGGGGGCAATGTTTTCTGGGGCAGTGGTCCAAAACCTCCATTACTGAGGAGGCAGAGGTGACAGTGGAGGTAGAACTGTGCCCAGGCTTAAGGACCATGATCAGAGCCTGTGATCCTCTTCCCAGTTAGTGCAGTGGTACAATGTACATGTTCAGTTTCTATGTATGCAAGATAGTAAAAATATTTTTGTTTTCATAGCATACTTGATTAGAAGATCCAAAAGCATTGTACAAATCCCTATTCCAACACTATTTTCAAAATAGTGTCAGAGGTGAGTGACAGTTTTCTGAGTCTTCATGAAATTGAAGTTAGGGAAGGGGAGATGTAAAGTTACATGCAAAATTTATATAAAAAAACCCTTCAGGTTAATGTGAACTGAATAATCTATTTTTTTCTAGAATTTAGGATCAAAAAAAAAAGTGTTTTTTTCAATACCTCCAAGTATTCAATTATTCAAAATTTTTAAACTTGGGGCACTTATTTGTAGTTTTTTAAATACCATCACATAATAAGGACAAACCTGTGAAATAAGTCTGTTTTTAGTCTAACAACCTACCAGCTCCTGTGACTATCACAAATATGAGAGGTGGAATACGGATGTATGACAAGTTGTTGTATTTTTGTTTGTGTTAAAACTTCAGGATTGTTTTATTGCTGTGACTTGACTACAGTTTTGGAGATTAATAACAAGTAGATATTTCAATGAGACTTCTGTCTATATACTTGGTGGTTAATAACACAGAACATTTTGAAGGAGGGCCCTTGGTTTGTGTCCTGCTGGAAAAGGGTAAATGGAGTGCTTCAAACTCATTTATCAAGGTGATTCCTGTGAAGCCCAGAACACATCCCCTATTCTCCCTAACCATATTTGCTCCAATCTTTTGGAGACAAGGACAAAACTGATCTAATTTGTAGTTCCTATCTGCAGTATTGCTCATCATTTCTCAGGGTCAGAAATCAGCTGATTGATTTTCTGCTTATCCTGTCACTCTGATGATTTATCTCTTGATAACATATTTTGTTACGGAGTTCATTATTTCTGTCTTTTATCACTTACAAACTCTACTGAAAATTATAGAATACACGTGGGGATGCAGAGTCTATATTTCTGAAAGGCAGAAATGAACTGTCTAGGAAAAGTGATTTTTTTTTTTTTTTTTTTTTTTTTCTTTCCTGGTTGAATTCCTGTTCATGGGTTTCAGGTTTCTGTGTTATAAGGATCACCAAAATTGTAATATAACTATTTACCTTTGAATTTTACCTGAATTGTGCATCATTTTTTCCTTATAGTAGACAAAAATCTTCTCCCACTAGCTCTTATTTTAAACTAATGACTGACTTCAAGGACAATCACTTAGTCTTCTGAAGTGACTGGCATATTTCTTCGTGTGCTAGTGTTGAGGAGATGCTGATGAATGAACAGCTGAAAATTTCACTGTCTATAATAGTTTGCAAAGGAGCAAATTCTCTTTCTCCTCAAGGGAAAAACTTCAGAAAAAAAATAGCTACAATGTTGGCGTTCCAATGCCAAAACCTCTTTAAAAGTACACAGGGGTCAGCATAAAAATAACTAAGAAAAGAAGGCTTCCCGATGGTCTCAGACAGGAAAGTAGGGTATGCAAGGAAACTGCTCCTATATTCTGTATTTTTAATACCAATTGAAATTTGGATTTTCTTTTCTCACCAAGTTTCTTTTTTAATGTTCTCTTCTATAACTGATATCTATTAAAACAGCAGTAGGCTGTATCTTCCTTTTCCTGTGAAAGTTAGAAGTTGTCTTCCACATTCTTTTGCAATCGGTATTCAAATGTTCTCTGTTCCTTGTTTTCCTTTTGCAACACGTTATATTAAAATCTCTGAGTTCATGATCTTAGTTATTATATTACAAGTATCCTGTAGGGAAGAAACTTCCTGAAAAGAACAATATGTAGTTTTGCTGCCAAATAGGTAAATCATCAGAGTGAAATCTCCTTGCTTTTGATGAATTAACTGAAAGATGGTGGCAGGCTTTAATCTGCTAATGTACGCTATGTGAATTCATATCAAAAAAAGAGAAGTTAAAAAGGCAGATTCTCATTAAAAAAAAAAGTATGCTCACAAATCAAATCATCTTTATATCAGTTGAGAATTTGGATTGAAAAATAATTAGATAGCTCTTTTGGAAGCCAATCACTCAACAGTGTCAGGTATCAGGTGACCCATCTATACATAACAGCATTGTTATATATATTTTTATAACAAATGAAATAGAGTCACTATAGGCAGTTTTGAAATAGTTTAGGTAAAAATGCAATGTAAGCAATCAATTTTGCTCTTTTTTTTTTTCAAATTTCTGTCTAAATTCTTGATTCTGCATATAGATCTGGAATACTGGGACCTTTTAACTGGAGTCAACATATAGGGCTGACGTGTTATATCAGGCATTAAATAGCAAATTGTAATATGGAGAAGGGAAAACATTGAGGAAGGCATGGCTGAGTAACAGGGTAATTACCTGAGGTACTGAAACTATCAGTTTGTGAAACATGCATGTTGTACTGCAGCCTCTACTCTTGTGCCCTTTAGCCAAACACCATCTTGACAGCTTGTTCCAGCTCAGTACTTTTTACTATTCCTTTGTTAAATATAATAAATGCTTTTTCCAAATGAAAGAGCATTTGTACATGCACTGTTCTGAGTCCACAGCGACCTTCTGCCTATGTTCAGGTATTCTCTGCATATTTCTTACCATAAAGTCATAACATCTTTCTCGGTAGTTTATGTAAAAAACAGCCATGGCATCACAGTGAAGTAAATGAGCCACAATGGCTGCTGCTGCAGCTGCAACCCAAGAATTCAAGGAGAAAATCAGTATTCCACAGGATGGGCCCTGATATTTTAGAAGGGGAGTGAAACAAAGGAAGAAGCGCCAAGTTTGCACAGTTTCAGAGAGACACAGAGACGCAGCTGTGTAACTTTGATTCATGCTAAGGCTTACTGTGAACTCTATTTACTGAATCTTGTCAGCAGTGATTAGATTTTTGTTCCAAGTAAATATTTTTTTTTTTCATGTGATCCAAATACACAATTTGGGATCAGTTTCTCAGCCAGTGTGTACCAGACTAGCTCTGTTAACTACAGTGGAACTCCAGTGCTTGCATAAGGTGGAAACCTGTCTCTAAGAGTATCACGCTGCTGTGGGAGACTTGATCAGAACAGGATTCAGAAGAGAGAGATGCGAATATATTAATCTAAAACACAAGACCAAAATGTAATATGCCAACAACTTCATATTATGGCATAGCTACTTATGCCTAGCTATAGCAACTGACTATGTGACTCTTGTGTTAAAAAACAAAAAGCCGTGAACTTTCTGTATTCCAATTCATATGCTTTGCAAGTATTGAAATCAAAGTTTAAGAGCTCCAAAAGTACGTCTTTTATAAAATAGTTGCACTGAGTCTGTTATTTCTGGAAAAGATGGCATTCAGAAATTTGTTTTGACTGGAGACAGCTGCATACAGCAGATAGAAGCTGAGGAAATGAGGATGAGGAAATGAGGGTAAGGGAACAGTTATAATATTTTTCTTTTCCCCTTCCATCTCTGTGTGTAGAGAGGGAGAAGGAATTTGTCGTCGGTATTTTACTGCTCCATCAATTGATTGGCTTTGCTCCATGAGAAACATGGGAGGAGCAAGCAGCAAAAGCGAAACGCAGTGAGGGAACAGTAGCAGAAGAGTAATAGAATTCAAGTCAAACTATTGCTTTTGCTTTTGTGAAGAAAAAGCTGAATTTCAATGCGTGTTCTTTAAAATATTTTTCTACCGAAATGGAACTTCTCTCTGTAAAAGGTAGGTTTTTTCTTCTCATAGAAGCTCCTTCACCCATGTGACAAATATTTAGTACGTGGCTATAAAAAGTAACCTAATGGACTGGAGATGTGCTCTGTTTAAGCTGATAAGAATATTTCTTGCAGTACTTCCTTCCAGGGAAGTCAAGTAAAAGCAGTGTGTAAATTCTGCACTCTTTTAGTGCAGTTGAGCTGCTGCAGTGTTTAGACTCTGCTGGTAGCTCAGCAACATTTTGGCCCCTCACCGTTTGTGTTGAAAGTGAAAGCTTTCTCAGTGTGAGAACAGTGGAATTATTCAGGCTGTCAGACAATCTGCAAATATGGTGGAATTCCATGGAATTCTTAGGGATGTTTGGGGAGAGATGGAAGCAAAAATAAGTAATAGGAAGGTAGATGAAGTTAAGCCAGTGGAAAGGATATTGGAAAACAATGGCAAGCTTTTGGGAACCTTTGCATTGTAAAGTTGTGGACTTTTTGTTTTATTGGCAATTACTACAGTCCTAAGTGTAGCAGTAAAATATATCATGTACACATGAGTGTATTGGTAGAGTAGGTTTAATTAGTGTAGGACTGCAGTGATGTTTCACTCAAATTAAACTGAACTGTCTTACGTGCATTGATATGGCAGGAAAATTTAAGGAATATTTAATTATATTGTTTAAAAGTCTAAATTTAATGAACTTGAGGAGTCAGATACTGGATGAAAAATTATGACCAGGTTAGATTTTCATAATTATGAATATATGAATCCCAATCCTAGTTTCAGGGCATTTTTCATTAATGGAAGAGATGCCATAGTGTGGAACTTCAGGTTGCTGAGGATTAGAAATGCTCACTTTTCATTTGGTAAGGTGTTTACTGAAGTACATCCTTTCCAACAGCCAGAGTAAATACAATGGAATAAAGGATTCTTTCCAAGATGATAGAAGCTACTTTAGATTGTATACAGTCTGAACTATCATTAAGAGGTGATGAATAGCATACTACCCTTCCTGGACACCCGCTCTCCATTCTGCCCTCTGTGTTGTATCCATGTAGTTGTTAAGTTCTTGTAAGGTGCAGAGTTTTCACATGTTCTCTTTCCCAAAGAATTCCAAGAAATCAATTACTGTCCCACAATGGTGTTTACATTTTTTGACAATTACTTGTTTTCATTTTTGATTGAGGTTTTTTATACCACATAAGTCCTTTAGATTTTATTTTTCATAAAGTCCATTGGCAAGCATTGTTAAGGTATTATCTGAAAATAATATGTATTTTGTTTATGCAGTGAAAAAAGGAAGGCTGGATAAAATGAGTGGTAAGTCTGATTTCCCTTTCAATTTCTGCTTTACATTTTTCTTTCTTAGGCATGCATGTCTGTGTCACACTAAAGAATCACCTAAGCTTGGGACTACTTTAATACATTTGGTCAACAGTTCAATAAAAGTAAATAAATGTGGAAAAAATTAAAATTTACACCTATGTTTTAGAGATCAAATTATCTTTACAAAGTTGTGGCCTCAGACAATTTGTAATTTTAAGTGATTGTCTCACAAACTAGTGATATTTAAAGGATATTTCCACTAAAACAACTTTTTACATAATTTGCTGACCTAAATGTGTCATCAGTCAATAGAAACCATTTTTTAATATAAAGAGAGTGGAGTATTTTAGTTTAGCCAGGATGTGGAGGAGACTGTGTCTGAATTTTCCCAGAGAGGAAATACAGGTTGGAGATACTGATGGCCAGTTATAGAGACCAGGTGAATGCCCAAGCCAATAAATATGAGCAAGGCCAAGCTGCCCAGAACTCTCTAAGTCTGTTTCCAGGACCAAGATTTAGCCATGATGGACAAGTTCAAACTCAGGCAGAGGTTTCTCACACAGATGTGGACTATAAAGTTAAGGCCTTCAAGACCTTTGTAATTACTAGTTCTCTGGAGAAGCTGAAATACAACCTAATCAGTGCAGCAAAACTTGCCAGTAGATGTCTGGTTAATAGATTTAAGCAAATGCAAATGGTTTAAAGTTATCTGAATTAAAGGTGACCTGAATGGGCACAGATCAAGCTGCTGGTTCTTGACACTTCTAACAGCAGGCTGTGAAATCTGTGTACACAGTATGGACTGAAGAATCTTCTTTTTCACTGAAACGCTAATGCAGTCAGAAAAATGTTCTGCAGGGTTCAGCAAATCTTGTATTTTGTTGATGCTCAAAAGAGGTGATAATTTACAGAATATGATTATCAAGCAGAATAATGTGATAAAAATAGGTGTTTTAAGTTTCTTTTGAATGCTGATCAACACTTGTTAACGCCATAAATAATGGCAATAAAATTTGAATGGTGTAGTCTGATAACTGGTCATGTTTTCTTGGGCAGAATCATTATGCAGATGGTGACTGAGAGCAGCCTTGAAATACCCTCATGTTTCTCAAAATTCTGTGATTCTCCTGTAGTTTATTTACTCCTTTGTGTAAACTGCTATGAAGCTGTTGTGTTGTGTTTTGAGTTGAAAGCTGGAGGTTTGAGCGAGTGGATAATCTGCTGTTTCACAAAAAGTTGCACTGCATTCCTCTATTTTTTGCCAGCTGAAGGGTTGGGAGCCACTAAAATGGCTTCATGGAAACAAAACTGCTTATCATGAAGCAAAATTGACAGCTCCTTTCCACTGCCAGGGTATTTTAATAATATTCACCCTGGACAGTGTTATTCTTCAAGCAGGCTATATACTTACAGTTATTTAAAAGGTATCTTTTTCTTGCTTGACACAACTCATGACATCTAAAGAAGGTGAATTAGTCGTAAAGCACTGAAGGGTAATATTTAGATCCAGAGAAGAGCCAAAGAAGCCAAGGAACTACTGGAAAAATAGCTATTTTAAAAAGCAGATGACAGGGTTTCAGGCAAGCCAATAGTGCAAGCAGTCCAAAATATTTTTATTTTTTGTGATAGAAAAGGAGGTGGGCAAAGATACAAGGTGATTACCTTTGGTCATCTGGTCTGGCATGTGAAATTAGAGTTCAGTATAAAGATAATAGAATAATCAAACAGACTACCACTAAAATGTGTCTTTAAGTTTCTATCTGATCATTTAGGGCTTCATTTAAGGGACATATGTTTTAATTATGAGTGAGGTTGGTTATTGTAGTTTTAATTCATATGGGTGCTGTAAATGGCTGAAGTTAAACACTCTGGGTTGCTATTTTTCAGCCAAGTCATTTAGAATTCTTTTCAAAATTTCTCAAACCTTGAGTTGCAGTCCTGTTTGAGAGGACCGGTGCACTGAATTATACAAAATAAATAGATAACGTTGACCACTGTTGAATGTGGTTATTGAACAAAATAGTTCCTGTTACATGATACCTTTTGTCCTTTGGTCAAACATTATAATCAGTCCTAATCAATAAGATCTACATACAGGATGTACACAGCTAACTCTTCTCCTTCACACTTTTTGTTAACTGCAGTGTAATTTGATACAACCTATTCAGTAATCTATTGTAGACAGTGACACCTTCCCTGCAGCTCCGACTGTTTGACTGACCTGTGGTAAAACACACAGCTCAAAAATTTTGTTCTTAGCTACCTCTTGTATATATATTTTGGCAGTAGTTCTGTATTAAAAAAAAAGGGTTTTTTTCAGTCCTATGTCAATGTTGATCCTTATCTAGGATGCTGGAGGGTAGAGAAGGATGTGTTACCTGCATGTAAGCTGAAAAGCCACATTCATAGAGATGATATAATATGCCTTTTACCACCTTAGATTCCTGTATGAGGCCTTAGAGCACAGAGCTTTCCCTCAGTTCTTCTGCTTTTTTCTGGCAGTGATATTTTGAAGCCTTTTGAAATTTTTAAAATTTTACTCTTTTTGCTGATTGGGTCCAATTTATGAATACTCATACTGTGCTTTTACAAAGGCACTTACAAAAATGTATGGGTTCATTTGGGGCTGCATCTGAAACCCTTTTTGCTGATGAATCTGTAACAGAACTAGATTCATGCACCAAGACTGAATTACACATTACAAGTCTGTGGTCTTGCCTAAATTGGACGTAAAAACCCATCAGCCAATCATCAATATTATCATAGCAATGGAAAGACAAAGAGAGTCCTAATTTTCAGAAAAGAAGTTGGGTGCTGGTTTCATGCAAGAGCTGTCAGGGAGATTGATAAACAGTAACAAGTCATGTATGGAAGCTGATCTTTAAAATACTCACATTTAGTGAGATGTTCTCTCCCACGTGTCAGGGACAGAGATTTTTCTGTCATAATCCCATTAGAATTAATAAGAATTTTCTTTTTCAAATCCACACATTTGAACCACACCTCTGTGGTTTTATATGGAGTAAAAGTTAAACCCTTACTGCCATGGGGTTAAATGTTTCCAAGCTTCTGCAAAGAACTAAAGTGGGGTTTCATGTGCTGGTTATTTCTTTTTCAGATGCATCCAAAACCTATGTTGTTTTAAAAGTCCAAAATTTGAAAAGCACTACAATTGATAGACGAGGAAGTGAGCCTTGCTGGGAACAAGACTTCATGTTGTAAGTAACAGGGAATTCTCATCAGTTGATTTTGTTGTATCTTTGCTGTATTTGTATAGTTTAGAACAGTTTAGTACATGCAAGGCTGTGCACAGACCATAAAAGCAAGGAAGAAGTATCCAGCTCAGAGAAGACATACAGACTAGCTCTGGGGAACAGAACTAAAGTTAATTTTGCAGGGTACATTGCAGATCAAGACCAGGAGTCAACAAGGGGAAGAATTTGTCTCCAAATTCAATTTCATCTAATGTTTTAGGAATACAGGAATGAGAATAAATAGAACTCAAACTGATCCTCAAGTAACTTGATTTTTGTTCACTCAATTTCCTTTTGGTGTGACTCATTTTATGCATTAATTTATCTCCTCAGCTGCTAGCTTAGGTAGTTTCTTTATTATTGACCCCAGCTCTTTCTCACTTCTCTCTGCAGATCTTTGTCTGCTTCACTCAACTCTCCATCTTCTTATTCTGTTGTTATTGTCCTCTTTTCTCCAGAGCCCTCTATACACCTCACTGATCAGGAGGTCCAAGCATTTATATACCACCTGACGTTCTGAGGAAACCTGCTTCCAGCTGTCAATTCCAAAGCAGTTAAACCCAATAAATACAATCTAATTAGTCCCTGAGTTAGTGCATTCATCTCCTCCATTTTTAGTCACTTCTTTTTCCCTGCGCAAATATTTCTCTATCACCACATTCCTGTTGTGGGAACATAAATTTAATTCCTGAGGTCTAGAGTTGGTTGAAATATTTTTACAGAATTCAACGTTTAATTTCCTGTTCTTTTTATAAAAATATGTCATTTTTACAATTTTGGGTATTTTCTAATCCAAGTATTTTAATATTTTGTCAGACACACGAGTTGTTTTGAATAATTTTTTTCATATTTTCTGTTTATCTGAAGAATGTGTCAAAATATTATTTCATACATTTGCTTTACTCTTGTTTAAAAGGTTTTCTTTTGATCGTATTATATGTAAATGTGTTGCATGATATCATTGAAAATGAGCAATTTATTAGGATTATTTTCCTAGTCCTCAATGTAAATCTTGCCAAAGAATATTAAAGCACTTTTCTAGCATGTTATGAGGTTGCTGTAGCTCCATCTACTGCCTGCTTGTCTATACAACACAGCAGCCTTTTAAAAGGGATTATAAATAGGCATTTACACTTAAGTAGATTTTGGTGAGTCATACTGTAGTTCATTTTCTTAAGGGCTGTCACTCCATCTGTCACAGTAAAAACCATGTTCTGTTGCACACAGATATTACCAACTTGCATTGTAAAAATTGCATATTTTTTAACCTTTCGATCTGCACTTTCATTGTTGTTGGTGCAACAGTTTTAAAGTTGGGGTCTGAAAATTTAGAATCGTTTTCCATGACATATTTATAAAGAGAGAAGCTGAGCAAAAAAATGCAATATATCTATTCAACTGCATGAATACAGCAGAAAAGTAGACATTGATGCAGCCAATACAATGATTTTGGAGAGTGATGTGATGAGTTAAAAAGTTGTCTCAGAGGTGGCACCTCTTGCCCTTCTCAGATTCCATTTGTTCTTTTCCTGATAACTTTAAGTACACAGTAATTCTCTGTGGTTCACACAGAGAAGATTATTGAAGATTATTTTAATAAAAGATTATTGAAGATTATTTTAATAAAAATTAATTCAGTCAAATGGAAATTATGTGCAATCAGTCACAGTAGAGACACCGGTGTCTGGTATTTTATGATTATATACGAAGAAAACCCACCTCTGTGTTTCCTGTAAGTAACTAACTTATTGCTATAGATTATTGAGCAGTTGAAACTGCATTTCAGTTTCAGTTTAATGGTTTCTGTATTCATTCTTTTTAGTGAAATATGTGCTGATGGAAAGGGCTTCACTGTAGAGCTGTGGAAGAAAGGCTTGCTCTGGGATAGAATTTTGGGAGTTTTATGGATTCCCCTTGCAACTGTGGAATATGCAACAGATGTAAGTTGACTTCCTGTGGAATTATAGAACACTGAGTAAAATCCGACAAATTTCTCATTCTTATGAGACTACCCCAAATACTGACATTTAATGACAGTAATGGTATTTATGATCAGTGTACACTTCTATCTCCTTTGCTCCAGTCTGCAATGGGAAGGCATAATGTGCATGTGACTCCTTAAGTGACAACTGAAATGCACTATCCAAAATCCTGGAGAAACAGCTCAGATACTGAGCCAGGTATTCTGCAGGCAGTGAGTTAATTCGTCTGCAGTCATGAACTGTTAGGGAGGCAGGGGTGGTTTGGTTTATGTGATTAGAGTGAAAGAATTTTAGATTAATTTTCCAGGCCCAGCTCTTCATTGTGTCACTTTGGGTAAATCTCTACTAAAGGGGGCAAAACACTGTTGTTCTCTCTCTCAAGGGAATTGGCCATTATCTCAGAGAGGAAAACAGAAATTTGCCCTGTGGAGCTACAGAGTAAATTAATGAGGGCACAGAGAAGGATGAGTGGAGAAATTGGGTCAATACCAAGAGTTATGTATCCAGCTTAGTCAGTTGGCCACCAGAATGAGCATACTTGCCCTCAGTAGGATATCAAATAAGGAAAAAAGGTTTCTGGGAGCGTGGAAATACAAAAGCAAACTGCCTGTGCTGCAAAATTTTCTGAATTCAGAAAAGGTAAGAGGTACCTTATTCTAGTATTCCACAATTCTCCCATTCATAAATATGGTCTGCTACACATAGTCCATGGAGTCTGTTTTTAAAGTAACAGAATTACAGAAGATGAATTTAATCTGTGCAAATTTTTTTTGCCTTCTTTAATTTTTCTAAAACATAAAAAAGCAATTGAAGATGAAGTAAAGGAGAGAAAATCAGAAAACCACTTCCTACATTATCTCTCATCAGACCCTATAGCAATTTCTTTACGGGAAGTAATAAATATTTATATATGCATTGAACTGACATTTCAATGATTCTGCTCAGAAAATGGAAGCAGGGGAAGAAAGTAATTCCTGCTTAAATTAGAAGTTGCTCTGTATCACAGCTGCCAAGTGCCATTTCCAGCCCCAAGGCAAGTTGTTCTGCTCTGCTGCCCTGGCTGTTGTTGAGTTACAACTTGCTGACACAGAGGTTGTGGCTTACTAGTAAATATTGAAACTTTAAACAAACAAAGATGAAAGACAAGTGATTTTTTCTTAATTTCTTCAGATCCTCTAAACCTTCATTTATAATTAATTCACTGCAGAAGTTTCCTAGTAATTTATCCTGCTTGTCTTAACCCTGCAGTTCTGTTCTGGGCTTTGTAACTCAGAAAGAAGGGAGCATTACTCCTATAATGGAGCATTACTTCAGAAACAAGTTTTTTGGCTTTGTTATTAGTTTATATGAATTGTTTCAATCTTTCCACAATGTACTTGTTTCGCACCAGTTCAAAGGGAAAGTGGAAAATCTGAGTTGTTAAGTGTAATTTTCAATATTCATATTTCTTGTGTCTTGATCATCTGACAATCTTAATGTGTATTCATTCACTAACTTTAGTTAGTGTAATAATTCACATTTATTGTAGAGCAAATGTTATATTCTTTTGAGTTCAATGACTGTGAGAAAACTTGATGAAGTCCTAAGTAATACTTACATAAACAAAAGTTGGAAGAGTCTAGAATGGATATCAAACATATTGGTGTTATAAAGAAACTCCTATTGACTCGGGGGAAACCTCATCCAGTAAAAAGTGGATAATGCAATAAATCCTGTCCAGGTAATTTTCATAACTTCTTTTTCTTAGGAAGGCCCAGGTTCCTGGTGGACATTGCATTCTGAAGTAATAAAAAATGGAAGTGAGATTCAAGGCACAAAAACACCGACTTCACATGAGATCTTACTGGATGTCTACTTTGCATTACCATTTGGTGAGTTAGAGATTAAGGTCTCTCTCCAGCATTCCAGCCATTCTGTATTTCACTAACAGTGGAATGTCCATTATAAAATGAGAAAAAAATGGTACAAATTGTACTTCTGTGGCACAGGTTGCCCAGAGAAGTTGTAGATGCCCCATGCCTGGAAGTATTCAAAGCCAGGTTGGATGGGACTTTGGGCAACCTGTGGTAGTTGTTCCTGTCCATGGCAGTGGTGTTGGCACCAGATGATCTTTAAGGCCCCTTCCAAATGAAACCCAATGATACTTGAAACCTCCTTTGAATCAGCAGAATATTTTAAGTATGTTCTTACATAGTTTTCATATCTAGAAACCTACTGTAAATCTGTTACAGGAACTCTAATTGTGTAAAATTCAGGTTGTTACTGATTTCAGGCTGATACTTGGAGGGGGTTTTGGTTTGTATGTTGAAGTTTGTTTTCTGTTTTAAATAAATACATTTTTAAGTGTTCTGAAAACAGTCCCTGCAACTGCAGTGATGGAGCACTGTGGAAATCCTGTAGAGGTCACTCTTACACTGTAGTTTTCTACATAGAGGAAAGAATCCAAAAGCATTACGTCATTATGGAAGGAAATGTCCTCACAGTCAGGGTCAGGTCATGAACCCCTTCCTCTCACTCCAGCTAATAGGATGATTTATAGAGCAAAATGCTCTGCAGGAAATCAGTTTGTACCCCCAGTTGCAGGTGAGACTTGCCATGTTTCTCCCAAGAGCTAAGAACTTGGGGGGAAAAAAAAAGGCAGTTCTAGGGCAATAGAATGTGGACTTGAAGTGGAGCCTGATTCCTTACATAAAACACACACATTAAAAACCCCAACACAACCAAAACCCAAACAAACAAAAAAAAACCCCACATCTCAGAAGGCAGTGCATGGACACATAAGAAATACATGACAAGCTAAGAATTGAAGTTGGACTGAAAAATTAAGAGATAAATTTTCTTCCCAACCCAGCAGTAGTTAATTTTTAAATTGTAAAATGAAGTTTGTGTAACAAAAAGTTAACTGGTTTAGGCCTCTCTAAATTTTTAGAGCAATGATCAGATCATCTTGGAACTCTACTTTTGCTGTTCTCGTAATAAGTGGTTTAATCATTATAATGTTTTATATTGGCTTAATTAATTCCCTATTACTGTAAATTTAAGGAATTAAGTTAATTAATTTAATGTTTACTTACTATTTTGAGCAGGAAAATGGGCTGAAAGATTTCTAGCAGCTTTTTCCTTCTCTACAGATACCCATGAAGACTTAGATTGCAGAGACTGGCACAGAGGGACACCCCTCCAAAGTACAAGACCTTCATATCAAGATACCCTTGATATTTGGTCACCCATGGGAAGTGGTCTCAGCACACAAGAGAGCAAACTAAGGTATTTTACCTTGTCACATCAGACATGTACGATAATGTTTGCTGATTTTTTTAAATGTCTGAATGCCCGAGTGACACTTCACAATCATTTTAAGCAAGAATGTGACTTAAAAAGTTTCATAAACTTTTTAACCCGTAATGGATTTGTTTCCTTATGGTCGGACAGAGCATGATAAATCTTCATATTCTAATGAAAGAAAACCCATGAAGGATAATGTCCCCTGTGAAACCAGTTTGCAAACCTGTGTCTTCTCAATAAACTATTGCAAAAGGAGTAAATACCATTCTAGACTGTTCTGCAGCAGATTGCTCTGTATATACACGTGGCTTCAGAAGTGCAAGTGGATTGATTGATTGATATTCACTTAAGGTGACGTTTTCAAGGATAATGTTTTAGAGGCAATGCAGGTATTAATTAGCTTTGCTATGTTTTTTTGTGGCAGATACATGTATATCTGTCCTGCTCCCACCCTTGGACATGTGTCTATATAGAGTTCACCTAATCAACAGTGACTTTCTGAAAACTTAAGAAGGAAAGCAAGTCCTGATATGATTTGATGTTGTAACTGATTGCATCTGGAAAGAAGGAAAGACATGTGATTCCATGTTTGAAGCTAATATATCTACTTAGACAGGCTACCCTCACTTCTGCAAGTTTTTCAGAAGAGAATTAGTATTTTCTATCTATTTGCTTTGAGCAAACACAAATGCGGTGGGAGAAAAAAAATAAGGAAAAGATAATTGCTGTCTTTCTGCTTCCCTGAGTGTGGAAAATGATGATGCATAAAGAGAGGAAGGGGTAAGGAGGCAATAATTGTATTACTTTGATGCCATCACCTTCTGCTGAGTGGAGTTGAATGCTCAGGAGGGAGTCCAGTCAGCCTCTGAGAACATCTCTCAGCAGTGGTCTCTGAGCAGAGAGAGCCTTCTATGCCTTGGTATAATCACTTCCCTTCTCTTGCAAAGGCAAACTGGGGAGACAAAAAGTGTTCTCTCTCCTGCTCTCTTTGGCTTTCATATGAGCTGTCACAGACTGTATTATATTTCATTATGGTGTCCTTTATCTATAGTAGTGCAGGAAAGACACTGTGAGCAGCTGACACTCAAAAAGGTGTTTTCTTGATGAAGGGTAGAACAGGCTTTTGGGAGAAGCAGCAAGAATATATGGTGTGTCAGGCACTTGACTCATGTTTAAATCATGTCTAACAGCAGTGGTACCAGAAAATTATCTCAAACACAGGAGAAAATAGGATAAAATCTATTCCATTATGAAGTTATGTATTCTCTGAGGTGATAATATGTGGATGCACTTACACGACCTTTTCATGTACTCTAAAAATCAGAGTCCTAGTGCACGTAACAGCAACACAAAATTACTAGGAAACAAATGAGCCTGCAAAAAGATCATCAAGCTCATGGATGCAGTTAGTGAGAGACTGTACATGGATAAGGTGCCACAGCATCTTTTTGCTTCCTGTCATCCTTAGCCTGTTTACATTTACTAGTAAGTCCTTGCAGGGTATTTACAGAGAAGTACAAGTGCCTCCTTAGGGTGAGAGCTGTCAGTAATGGCAGCGTTCAAGAGCTGCTTCTCTGTGTTTTTCTAAGCACATGTCCAGTCATTAGCATATCATCTGGGTTGACATGTATTTTTCAACAGAGATCTGAGCCTCTGAGGACGTTAAGTTAAACAGAAAGAAATTAACCTGATCTGACTACAGAATTATTTCCTTTACCTCTTTGTTCCAAATAATCTTATTGAATTTAACTAAACCTTTATATTAATAAATAAGGAGTAAGCACTGAACTACAATATATTCATTTTAAGTAAAAAGTTCTTTCATCTAATAATAGGTATTTTCAAAGATTATGAACAAAAAGATTATGATTGTTTTAATGCTTACTTAAAGATAGAGATGTGTATTTATTCAAAATAACTCTTTTGTACTAAAAGTCTGAGAAGTTAGGGAAGTAGATTAGACGATATGTTTTGAATAGTTGTATTAAACTCCAAATTTAGCTATGCTGTAGATATTCAAGTATTAATGGGGATAAAATTTCTTCATTAAGTTTTTTTTTACACTGATATTTATTTGTCAGGTCTTTGGTTATAAATATAAATGGTGTTTATGGCAGTTGATTGATAACTAATCAGGTGTAATTGATTAACTTTTCCCATAAAGCATAAACTCACTAAATCAGATTTTGAAGGATGTGGTAAATTATTAAATGACTTCTTATTAGAGCAATATATTTTCTCCCAGAGACTTAAAAAGAAAAAAAGAAATGAGAGAGAGAGAAAGAGAAAGGCAAAATACTGGTAAAAACTGCCAACCAAAAAACACCTAAATTTTTCTCTAATTATAAATCAATGAATGAATGACTGTGATTTATAAAAATTAGCAATCAGGCATTTATTATATACTTCATTCCAGCTCTGTATAGTAGCCATATGATAAGTCAGTTGGTTCATTCTGTTCGCATTATTAGTATCCAGTGCTGAATGCTACTATTTGCAAGAATGGGGATTTCACGGTTAATCTCTTTGGTACCACTGAGGTAGAAATATGTTGCTGTGTATCCAGAACAGCCAGAAATTTCCAGATATGCCTGTAACCCGAAACTCAAGTAAATGGCGTAAAATTGATCAGGGGTGTTTCCAAAAAAGAGAAAGTGAAACAAAAATTTCTTTTAAAAAACAACCAACCAACCAACCCCAAAGCCTGAAAAAGTACAGCAACATGGACAAGGAGCTTTCTTTTAAAAAGAATATTGATATGCCCTGTGATACTTGTGAGTATCACAGGACATAAATCAATCATTGGACAGGGAGGAAAAAGTCTTGATTACCTTAAAAAAAATTAAAAATCCATTATTCAGGTTTATTTATTTCTACCTGCATAGGCCACATGAGTAGATATCATACATACATACACAGGAAATGAAGGAGGGATATGCTGCCCACAAACCCACGCTAGATCTACATGGATTTTATGGACAAATTTGGATTTGAGTATCTGGTTCTAAAGTGTTTGATTTTAACAAATTTGGGTGGTGGTAACTGTTGAGTGTTAAAAGGAGATATATTACTAAAATTGGACTTCATGACCTGCAACCACTGCAATGTTGATTTCAATGTAATATTCTTTCAACAATATTAATTAAAGCAAACTGATGAATACTGAAAAGGAAGCTTGAATGTGATGGTCTTAGAAGCTTCTTAATGCTTGAAGCATCATGAGCATTAAATGGCCTCTTAAGAATGTAATTAATCTTCCCTGGTTTTAAATACAGAAAGAACCAAATGATTTCTGAGGTCTAAATTAATTTGAAGTGATCACTTTACAGCCATTTCTCAAAAAATCTGTTTCATTATTCATGCCCAGATAACAGAAAAATTGATGGGAAGGCATAAAATTATTTCTAAACCATGAAAATGTCCACCTCCACCTCTTGGCTACAGGTTATGAACTCCTTAAACTAAAGCCATATTTCCAGTACACAACCATAGCTGTTTAAGCAGATAATGTTTGTCCATTTAAGTTTGCTTTCTGTTGTGGTCATTCATTGAGAAATTGTTTCTCAACGTTAAATTACAGAATACTTCAGCATAACTGACCTTGCGTAATGTGTTGTTGTTTCCTCTCGTATTTACTGACAAAAAGAAATAAGGTCCAAAAGAAAGTGAACAGGGAGGCAGGGTAACAAAATTTGTATGTCACATGTAAGCCTTTTAGCTATGACTGTCCATCAGTTCCCACCTTTTCAGAACTGGCATATTATTTTTTAAAAATATGAAAAGCGGTTGACATTATAATTCATGATGGGCGGGTTTGCATTTAATTATTATTCTGAGTAGGATCCTTCCTGCTCTGCTGTCCTTTCCAAGCTCGGTTCCACCCTCTTGCTTTTCTCAAATGTGTTTCCTTCAGATCTTTTGTACCCTAGAACTATTGCTCTTGATTGGAACAAAAATAGTACTTTTAGAGACTACTTTAAAAAAAAAAAAGGTTCCAAAGAACTTTAAAGAATGTTGTAGTAGCTTTCCCCAGCAGGAAAAGTACAAACAAAATTTAAACTTAGAACTGGAGAATACTAAGTCTCATAAATATAGTGAATTTGAACTTGAAGCAATTTTTATGGATTTTTTTATACGGCTCTACTTTATAACTATGTTAGCTTTACAATCGTTACCAGTTTTACATTTTAAAAAATGCTCGGTTACAAAAAAAAATACAAAAGAAGATAAATTAGCAGTTAAAAATATAGAGAGAAAACATTGTACTTGAAAGAGATTGAGAAAAAGGACATTGAGGGAATTGAGAAGCATTTAGATAATTGAAGATTCTGTCAGGAAAAAACCAACAACAATGAATTACGTATAAAACTGTTTAGAAGTGTAGTAAAGAAGAAAACAGCATTACTTTGCAGTCAGAACAAATAATGGTGAGCTGATATGACATGTTGACGTACATTTTCTTTCCTAAAGTTATCCCAAATAGATTCTGGTAAGTTATTTTTGTTTCATTTAATTCACATTATGAAGTTCTCAGTAGGATCTACTTAGAAGTTGGTTGTAAAATTAGGGAGTGCACGGCTATGAATCCAGTCCTTGTGGCACTTCTGAAAGCCCAAATCCTCATATCTCGCTGAGTTTTTACGACTGTGCAGAATTCAGGCCTTAGGTGAATGAAGACAAGGCAGTGCAGGCAGCTGCTCCCCAGGGGCTGGGCAGTCAGGCGTGAGAACAAGCGAGCAGGGCAGGGGCATCACCAGCCACTGCCACAACCTGCTCCCCCTGGGCAAGCCTGGGAATAACAGCAAGGGTGAAACAGTGCAAAAGTCTGCGGTGATGAAACAGGGCCAAGGTCAAACTGGCAAATGAACTCTTGCAGGTCAGGGTCAGGTCTAGAGGTGGCAACCAGGGCAAGGCACAGCAGTGATCACCAGGCAGGTCCATATGAGGGAAGCAGGGTCAAGCTCAAACCTGGCAATCAGTCCAGGAGTGGGATCTGGATCAGTGGGTACAGAGGCAGAGCTGTACTTGAGCTGGAGACTGGAACTCCAGTAACATAATGCCAGGCAGGGACTGAAGGCCCAGGGCTGAGCTTAAATGGAGCTGTGGGGCTCATGTATCCCCAGGGAGGCACCAGGTGAGGTTGGCCCCATGAATTCTGTGGGTACACTCAGGGTCTTGACAAAGCAAGACATGAAATAGTGATGAAAGTTATTGCTGTGGCGTTTTCTAAATTATTGAGTTATTGATGATAAAGGGAATTGATAAAACTGAAATCTTATTTTTATGATATTCTCCGAATTATTTCTCATTTAAAGAAGAAATCAGAATTTTACGTATCCGTGTTATGTCTCTGTAAAGACAACCATTCTGTTGCAGAATTAAAAGGAATTAATCTGACAAACTGTTCAGCAGCTCTACTTGGGGTGTTCTGAGTAACATGTGGAAATAAGGTTTCGTACTTAGAAGAATTGGTTTAATGCAGCACAGTTCTTAAATATACACGTTTTTTTAGGCCATTCCTTGTTTTTGTGCATGAACTTATATTCAAGTCAAGGAATGAGACAATCTTGGAAAAGCTTACAGTAGGAGAAGAGGTGCAGTGTCTAGCTCTCACACAAAAGATACAGCCTAGTATGATCTCCTGCAGTGTATAAAAAATAACCTACAAAACCTAATTATGAAACAGATTATACATTAAAATAAAAGGCAAATATATTTGTCACATGCCAGAGATGACTCTTTGTTTCTTCCAGTATCTATCCCTCCCAGTCCATACTGTTTTGCTCCTCCCGCTAATCAGACGTTATAACTTTCTTTTCCTTAAGACTTTTCACAAGAGTCTGTTTTGCTTGTGGTTGTTGGGAGTGTTCTGATGATTGGTTTGCATCCTAATATGAAGAGACGCTGAGTTAAAATTGACTCTATTATTAATATTCATAGTTTTGTATTGTTTGTTATGGTGACAACCTTTCATAATAAATGAAAGATCATTCTGACTTCCCTTGGGATGCTCTGTAACACAGCGTCATTCATGACAAATTCTTCAGGTGGGAAAGGAATAGGAAAGGCTTTCAATTTTTTTTTTTTACTTATATTAATTAAGGTCTTTGCCTTTGTAGAAGTTTCTGTTCTCATGTAACTGTATTATCCGTACTACTGTTATGCATTCATTTCGTCTTTTGTTCCCAAAAGGTTTACTTACTATAAAGGTTAACACATTTTACTTAGACCTTAGATAAGTAGTAGGTTTTTAAGTAAGTAGCCTTGTTGGCTTCTGGGAATTTGTTTATCTAATTAATACTTATAGCTGTCTGTAAAAGATGTTCAATCTTTGTGCAGGTATTCCCTTGAAACTTCTAGGAAAGTTTTTCATTTACAGAAAAGCTAAAATAGCCAATTCAATATCAGTCCTTGTGCAGAGAAATTCCCTTTTCCTATGACTTGATCTCAAAAAACAAGAGCCATTTCAGAGAGAGGCACAAGAGCTCTACACGAAGAATTATACAACAGAGAAAAGAAACCTCCCATGGGAAGAGCAGCAAATGCTTATGAAAAGTGTGATTAGGCTCCTAGTGCTGTGTCATATTGCATATTTAGGCTGCTACCCTGAAAGACACCAATATATTCAGATGCAGGGTAAACTTCACTGGAATTAATTTTCTACATTTGCATAGCAATTGCTTGGTTACAAACTCATAGGTTGACAGCAGTAAGCTATTTATTATAAATTCTTATTACTCTTTTTCACCTGTTTCATTAATGGATTACCTACAGTAGATAAGTATACATGCTTTCCTATGAAACTTTTACATAAAATTTTCCAGTGCTTTAAGCTAAAGAAGTCTGTGCAGAGCACTAGAGCATCCTCTGTTATTGCTATTCCTTACCCACTGCAAATCAAGCTGGATGGAAGAAGAAAATGAGAAAAACATTAGATCCATAAAGCATATCCTCTTTTCTTGCTACACCAAGATAAGCATTCAACATTCTGGGTCAGGAGGATGTTCTTAAACCACTTATTTCTAAACAAGAGAGAAAAAAATCCTACAAATCCTACATTTTTTAAGAAAAAATAGCTTTTTCTTAATTATTACAAAGCTATTTTTATATCTCACTATTATTATGTCCTTTCTTTAGCTAAAACCATAAGGAAAAAATCCTACAGATATTCAACCTGATGGAATTATGACTAGTTATGTCTTTCCGTGTCTTAGTTTAGAAGAAGAGACAGATTGAATCTGTGTAAGGATCTGTTTGAGGTATAAGTTTATAATACTCAGATACAGTTTCATGCATGAGGCCAAGTTCAGGCAGTGATTACGTACAGGTTCTTCTATGAAACATAGAGTTTCTTTCTTTGACATGAAATCAG
This sequence comes from Oxyruncus cristatus, assembly GCA_013399855.1. NCBI lineage: Eukaryota > Metazoa > Chordata > Aves > Passeriformes > Cotingidae > Oxyruncus > Oxyruncus cristatus. Next base: position 124,633 of record VXAY01001096.1, read on the forward strand.
GCTTGTTGGATATTTTTTCTAAGGTTGATTTAGAAATTGCCTCAGAGATGTAGATGTGGAAGTGTCATGTAGCACAATCTGTAGGACCATCCTACATCCAAAGGTTACATGTTTATTGCATGCATACACAATCAAATACTTTGATTTTTAGTTTTTTTAATTGAAAGATTAGGCATTGGTGTTGAATTCAGAGACTTGATAATGTACAAGAAAATTGAGTTCAGTTGAATGAAGAAATATGTCATTTTTGGAAAAAAAATACATTATTATTTTTTGAGTTAGATGTATTAGAAGAAAAAAAACCATTTTAATGATATAGCATAGGAAAAGGTGAAAAATTGGTGACTACAAAATAGCTGCATAGTGGCAAACCCAGGCAAAATCTGGAGCCATCCGTAAAGTTTCCGTAAGTGTCAGTTAGACATTGTTTGCTTTCTGGGAATAATCCAAGATGACACTTTGACAGATTCAAGATTGACTAAAAGCTGCAACTTCACTGGACAGCAGATCAGTGTCTTGCTAATGTCTTATTCATATGAATTGTGTGTTTCTTTGTGTCCCCTGTCTTCTGTGATAGCCTTTGGTCTTGTCAATCAGTTCTGTTTTAATTGCATGTTCTTTTGTTCTGATAAACATCTTGCAGTTTGGAAACAATTAATGTAGTTATGTCAGCACTGAGTAGATAATGTATCTTATGAGTGTTTCTCAGGTAGCAACACTGCTTTGTAGTCTCCTTATGTCCATCAGAAAATTTGGAAGTTACTTTGCAAAATGTGGATTCAATGTCTTGGCACGCTTTAAAAAAAGTAGAATCTTTCTTCAAAGCTATTTTTCTATGCTAAGGTAGGGGAAAATACGAGCTGTTACTGGCATTCTATTAACTACAGTAGACTAATATCACAAGCAGTGGTTTTGACCGACCTGAATGACAGTTTACAGTCCAGTTCACAGTTTTGAGTGGTAAGAATTGGAATTTAAATATTTTAGGTGTGGATTGCTGTACATCTCTGTTTGCACACCCTTTAGCATCAGGCCTTCTTTTGCAGTGGTGCTTCAGAACAAGGTTAAATTTAATTGATTAAGTTCCTTCAACACAACGAAAATAAGAAGCCACCAACTTGAGTGTACCACCTTCTGAGAAAGGGGCACATTAATGTTTGAGAACAGTAGTCCATCAAATAACTAGAAAATCCCACAATGTTGAACCCAAAATGCATATTTTGAAGTCTAAGTATTTTAAGTGGCCTAAAATACAGAAGTTTAAGTAGTAATTACCTCTCTCTCCCAGTACCTGTTTTCACCTGTACAGAAAAGTTTGTTATTTCTCTACCTGTGATAAAACAAAAGTTTGTTGGGTCATATGGAAAATCAGAATACTCAAATGACCTAACTGGAAAGTAATTGTTAAAGCAAGGTGGGACTTTCTGAATCAGCTTTAACAGAGACAGCAACAACCAATAAATAATTCTCACTGAGATCAGACTCGAGAATAGTCTGAAGGGTGAAAAGACATCAGGGAGATGAAAGTACTTTCCTTGCATCAAATAGTTAATTATTCCCAGGAAGGGGAGTGGTGGGGGGGCTGCAGTAATTGCTGGGTCATCGGGAGCAGCTGTGCAGGCAGTGGCCTTGGCTCGGGGGTATTTCTAGAAACAAGCAGGGAGAGACATCTTCTTGAAGGAAGATCCACATCAATGTGAATTGTGCCTACAAAAATCTTGCAAAGAAGTGGAAGAAAAAGTCAAAATCAGGAAAAAAATATGAGTTCTGTTATGAGGATAAATGCATAGCTTCAAACTACTCATCTTCTCCAGAGGTGAGTCAAAAGATGTAGGTCTTGTATAAGACTTCAGTTCTTAATGATTAGGTGAGTAACCTGTGTAAGAGTGATGGAGGAAAAACTCTAAGAACTTAACTAAAGTATATATGTAAGCATAGTTTTGTTTCTGTTTATGCCTTGCTAGGCGTTTGGACCTGAATGGTTCGAAAACATGTTATTGCTGTATTATGTGTTTTAGGTGCTTATACAAGTTGATCTCAAAGAAATCAGAAAATGTTATTTCAGTACTGTAATAATGTTGCTCTCAAAATACAAGCTGATAAAATTTAATACCTTGTCCCAAAGAAACTAAGGCCTTGCAGTTTTAGCTTTAAACCAGACAAAACTCATCAAGAACTCAGAAATGTAAACTATTTGCAGTGAAAACCAGCAGTAAGCTAATTGATATAAATATGTGATTGAAGCTGATAATACAGCTACTGAAACTTCTGACTTTAGGTAATAAGAAAGCAGATGGAAAACAAAATTATACTCAAATTTAAAACTAAAATTTTACTGTAGATATGAGTAACTGGTTGGTGTTTGAAAACTAAGTTTTTAAGTGCAACTTGAGCATCTGTAAAAGGGAAGCTGTGCAAGGATATAGATTTAGTGCTACCAAAAAAAGTATCTTGGAGGAAAATCTGCCTTCTTTTGCCTCTGACATACAAAAATATCTATGAGGTGGTTGGGTAATGCTAAATTATATTAATCTATGTGATGCTTAAAAAATTAGGTCTATGATATAGCTGACCGTGGAAAGCCTAAATCACTTAATTTTCCCTTGCAATTTTACCACATCATTAATTACCTTTTAATGTGATTAGAGCTAAGATGAACAACTAGTGCCTACAGTTCCTCCTAGTGTTCTACTAAACTGCTACTTATTGCACAGCTTTTTAATGTTATACTGATTTCTCTTTTAATCTGTATTGTAAAATTGAGGCCTATGAAAAAATTTAAAATTGAATTATGACTTTATAGTACAATAACCTTTAATGGGATACCATTTCTGTAGTTCCACATCCCAGATATATTTTCCAATAAGAATAGTGTTCCCTTGTACTAAGTGCATGAGTTGACTGGAAAGCACCTTGTTTCCAGCTGGAAACCATTTCATGCAATCAGCTTCAGATAATCTCTGGCAGGTGCTATAACGAGGACAAGGTTTGGTAGCCCAGGTGCAGTTAAGATTACTAGTGTTGCTTTGGCCTGATGTGCAAGGCTGGGGTAGCAACTGCACCAACAGAGAGAGTCCCAAAGAACTTGTGCTGCTGCACTCTACACGAGCAACAAATGTGGAAATCCTCACACAAAAGCTTTGAGTGTCCTACAAACTGACATACTTCCAATGCACATTAAACTGTTTCAGAAGTTGCAGCACTTGAAAGTACTTTATGGATTTTATAAACAACAGAGAAGCTGTTATTCATCTTTATTTATTCTTTCCTATCCCTCTCCTGAACTATAAAAGAATGCAGAATAAAGCTCAAAATTGCCATTAGCATCCTTATCCTATATTTGTACAAGAATTGCCATTACTGGAATATTCTGGGAAGCATATTTGAAGGAAAAGAACATTAAGAATCCCAGTTTTGTGATGGTGTACTACCAAAGTACAATTCTGCTTGATCTGTCCACTGGAGGTTGGTTTGAGCACATGATGTTCGTTTCAGCTTGGCTGCTGCCGGTGGGGAGTGGAAATTGCCGAGTAAAAAAAAGTCATAATATGTCATAATAGAGTGTGATTATTTCAGTTTTTCTTTCCCAGTTTATTTCCAGTTATAGTCAAAGCTGACAATGTTGACATTAGTGATGAATACTTACAAACCCATGCAGATGTTCAGGATTGCCTATTACAAACAAATAAGCATTCAGAAGTTGTCATTATTTGTCTGTATGTGGCCACACTGCAACTGCTTTATAATTAACTGCTTTACAATGAAGTCTGCAGTGAGATTTAATTTTACAAGAGGTGCCATGAAAATGCAAATCATCACTGAAATACTAGACCAATACTAATGTAATTGTGTAGCAAAATTGAGAGGGAAAACATCGATTAAATAAAAGTGTCAGTGTAACTTTTGTTGTCCATTAAAGATCTCTTTCAATAAACCAGCCTGAAGAGCCCTTGTGTTTATCTAACCTGTGCATGTAACAGTCTTCTCTTGGTAAATCACTGCAACAAAATTTGTTATTTTGATGCTTGCAGCTGGGAGATGTGAGATGCCTGTGCATTTGATGCATGGTGCATCAAAATTTTGATCTGGGCTGCTTGCTCAGCTTGCTGAATCTAAATATCGTTGGACTTCTCCTGGGGCTTCTGTTCCGGTTCTTCCCCTCTTATTCCTGTGATCTGCATTGGTTCAGAGACCACAGCTGGGCATTATGTTGTAGGAATGGTGAATCAGTGTGATTTTCAGGCACTCTTAAGGTATTTGTGATTTGTTTTCAAGCTTTGTGTTGTTCTACCACTTGCAATTAATGCTTTTCTAATTATGAGCTCTGATTGCCTTATTTTCTGACTTAACACTTGTGTGAAGTTCTCCTAATCTGTTCTTGTTTATGTTCTTCGTTTCAAAAAATTATAACAATGCATTTGCCTGGAACATGATGCATTCCTTGTGCATAGTTCAGTTGCCAGGACAAATGATTTCCAGCAGGATCTTCGTGGTCTTTTTAACTCAGAATTCCTGTAAATCACGCGTCATCCAGAGGCTTTGTTCAGTATTGATAAATTGTTTTCTGCCAGATAACTGATTAGTTTTACTAGATCTGAATAGAAAATTTAACAACCATTTGTCTAAACTGGACCCATCCCCGTGTCAGCAGGCAGTGGACAGGTAAAAAGCTACTCCTGGCTCTGTCTGTCCATGCTGTTTCTATGTGGCACAAGCAGAAGTGTATTCAACTGCCTCATTTGCCTGCTCTGCTCAGCAGTCTGGTCACAGCCAGAATGTCTTCCTAAAGTGCAATCCAGTTAAATGTTTTTGTCTGCCTGTGAACATCGTGCTCTTGACCTTACTTATCTTCGGTTAAGACAATAAAAGCTGTTTTTTTCTGTTCCCTCTGAATCGACATGGGTAACCCACTCTCCATCTGACCTTGAGGTTAATTAACTTAATAATTCCTCAGGTTAATTATTACCTAGTATTTCCAGTCTAGTTAACAGCTGCAGAATGGAGTGGAACAATTACTAGTATCACTTGGTTGGTTTACCTTACAATAAAATAAATAAAAAAAAAGAAAATAGTTGTGAAAAGGAAAAAGGCTGAACCTGCAAGGGTGCAACCTCAGAGATGAGGGCAGGGGAAGAAAAGCCTCTTCACACTTTGTTTGCATCATGTGCACTCAGCTGTGTATATCAGATAGAACATTTTTCTCCTCAAATAAAAGAGCACTGTTCCAAAAGTCCAAGATAATTAAATAGTAATGTGTAGACCAAGGGATGACACTGAAATATAATAGAAATACACTCCAACAACTTTACTAAGTAAACAGGCTGCTACTGTCCTCTGTAAATTGTGTCTATAGAATATTACTGTATACTTGCAACTTAACTGTTATTGTACAAGTGTCTTTTGAATTACTTAGAATCTGGCAAGGGTGGTAGAGTCTACACTAATTATTTTAATCTGTGCTTAACAGCCATGAACTTAATTAGCATTTTTCAGCTTAAAATTACATTCCTCACAGGGGTTGTGAAATAGCTGAATAATGAGCCCTCATTACAATAGGCCTGTGCAAGTGTGCAACTTCTATGTGGGGGCAACCAATTGCATAAGATGATATTCCAAAGATTTGTTGGAATAAATGTAAACTTCTATTTGGTGGCTTTTGGCGGGGGTAGGAGAGTGCTGTTTTTGTGTAATGTGCTTTCTCAGTAACTCTGCTAATTTTTCTACCTTTATCTTCATTTCTGGTGAAAATAAGACAAAATTATTGATTATCAAACTTTAAAAGTTTCAACTTCAAAATTTTATTTTAACATTCAAAACCTACAAGAGAAACAAAGCTGTTTGTAACAGGAATATCAGATTTTCTTAGATTGTTGCTTTTATTTGCCTTTTGGAAAAAGTGGACTGGAGTTGAAAATAGATGTAAATAATGTAAAAATGTATTAGTTGATTATCTTTAACCTGATCACGTCTGCAAAATCTATTGATTTAGCTCATGGTCTCCTGTCATTCATTAGATACAAAGAAAATAAATCTTCCATGTTGGGGCCATGTAAATAGGTCATAATGAAGTGCTTTCCCCCATTATTTTGCACTGCTTGTTTGGATTTAATATTGACAAAGCAAAGCAATTCACTGAAACAGGCCTTACTAAAGGCCTCATATTGAGTCAGAGGATAAGAGTGTGTGAAACTTGGATCAGCCTTAACCAGCACATCCTGCTAAGTGTAAAGTTACCCTTGTGCAAATTACCAGGATAAGCTTTCATAACTTGATGTTAAAAATAACTTCCATAGAGCTAATATATTCTAGTATATAGACAATACTGTATACAAAGGAAATGAATGATGGAGCTATCTGACTTTGACCCACTTCCCCATAGACTTTCCAGAGCTCTTTTAATTACTTATTTTCATGTTTTGCTGTTCTGACTGTTTTTCCCCTCCCTTTTTCCAGGAGAAATACAGACCAGGGTGATGGAGGTAATTTTGCAAAAGCACGATGGGCCAGGGCTATTCAGAAGGTAAGAACAGTTCTTAAAGCTACTGATGTGTTACTGTAATTCAAAGAATTTTCTAGGTTTGAAGGAGAATTTAGTATAAGGTTTCTAGTTCATATGAACTGCTACAGCAGGACCTGAGAATGTGACTGCTGATTCTAGAGACAGTCCTTCCACTGATTCTTAGATCCATGTTGTTCCCTCACCTCAGGATTTTTTTTCTTCTGAAACAGAAAGAGGACGAGATTCTGAAACTTTAGATGCATGAGGAGTGATTGTAGATTGTCCATCTTATCTGTATTGTATATTAATCCAGAATTTGTAACCTCAGACATCTTTTTTTGAATAATTTTTGATATTGAGAAACACCAGTACTTCAATAATATTTAATAAAAATTGTTTTAAGAACATTTTTTCCTAGAAAAAAATCTGAGTTCTACTGATGCTACCAATGCCTCAATAGGGATTTTTTTTTTATTAGATGTGATAATTAAGAGAAATTATTACTATCTCTTTGTCTGTTTATGTGGTCAATAATGGTGTCAAGTATTTTCTTTCTCACTGTTGCTCTTAAACTGTACCAACCATGACCTCACCTCAGTGGTTTGGAATTCAGATGTCATCAGTTTTTGCCCAGTCTTCCAGTCTGCAAAACTATTATTGATAACTTCTGAGAAACACTGCAGTTATGTCTTTAGTGGGTACAGTGGCCTACCAAAAAGCTAAAGAGTCATGGACTAAAGAGTCATCTGCTAAAAGCTAGAGAGTCATCTTCCTGTGTCATTTGTGTGCTGGCCTTTTGGAAATGCTGCTTATTCTCAGGTAGTGTGCTGTAAAATGTCACTTCCGTGGTTTCATGGTAAAGCCAAAGCTGTTTATAGTAAATATGAGTCAAACTCCAACCAAGATGCACCTTCATCAGTTGATTTTGAGCTGTTTTTTTCCTGTTCTTTTGGGGGCAAGTCCTATTTCTTTTTTACTGAATTCTCTTGCCTTTGTGATAATCCATAGACTGTGCCCGTGTGAAAGCATGGGGAGAAAATCTGTTTACACTGAGGTGTCATGGGAAAAATCTGTTTCACATGAACTCAGTTTCTGCATTTTACAGTGTCTGCCACTGGTTTGATCTCTTCTTTCTTTTATGCCAAATGTTATCTCACTGTAGAAGGAAGACAGGACAAATCCTGGTCTAACTGACCTCAAACACAAGAGTTGGATTTGTCAAATAATCCAGTTTTGCTTTGTAGAGTGAGTTTGCAGTAGTTTTAAGATGCTTTTTCAAAAATTCTTCTGTGAAGAACGATCCCTCAGTGTGTGTTTGCCAAGTCGGGGGGATACATACATTTCTGAGTTTAAAACCAGATCACTTATGTCATATGGTCAGCAATTTTATGACTTGATGAATCAGATGGATTTTGTTCAAATGTTAAAAGAAATTTTTGAATAAAGGGATATTAATATTGCACTTCTTCCCACTACAGTTCTTCAAAGTAATTTTGAGGTCAGGATTTAGAAGATGGTTAAGTAAGCAAGTTAATATGTATGAGCTGGAATTTTGGGTTGTCACTGTGCCATTGAATTTTTTTTTCTGTAGCAAAGTCATCAGAATATCTCAGTGCACTGAAGTAAGAGCAGATTGCTCAGTAGTTAGTGTAGCATCAGTTTGGGGCTGAAAGATGGTGGTAAAGTTATTGTAAGTATTTAAAGAATTTGAAGATGAGGTAGGGTGGGATGTGTAAACATTTGCCTCACGTAGAACTCTTTGAAGAGGAAAATTTCTATAAATACTTAAAGGGTCATTTAAATCTCGAGTTGCTGTTTCATTATAAGCCATGTGTTAAACTTGGTTCTTCATATGCTTCTAGTTGTAAATTTAGTAGAAATCTGGGACACTGGAGACTATGGATTGTCTTGCAGAGATAGAAGTAGACCTCAGAGGGGAGGAAACCTTAACCTAAAAAGTATTTAAATCGTTTTAATGTTATATAACTGAACATTATGTTACGATTTTTCCATCATAATGGAAAAGGTAATAAGAGGAAATAGACAACTTTTGTGTTCTCAGATGCTGTTGTTTGTGCTCTTGTCATGATTCCTGCACCAAGCACGTGTCTAGTGTTGAATATTTGTTAGAATTTCACTCTAAAGCTATTCCTAATTTAAGCCCTTTTAAAGTGAAAAGTATGGATGTGTATATAATACAAAGTTACATGCTAGCATTTTACTCAAATAAGCTCTTGATTTTCCTGGGCCTATGCACACATTAAGAGATATTGCACAAAGCAAAAGAAAACCTAAGTCTGATCACTTGTTACATCAGATTTATAGTTTGCTTAAATGTAGAGAATTTCTTTTTCTTTTTTTTAAACTACAGATTAATTTGAATAAGATTTTTTTTTCTCCTTATAAAGTTATTTTGCCTGAAATACGCTTACATCCTTAGTCCTTTATGCTTTGGTCTCTTAAATTGTGGGTTGTCTTGGTCGCTTTGCTTTGTCTTTTCTTTCTGAAGATAAACTGGTTTTCAGGAACAGTACACTGGTATCATCTCATCATTGATATAACACAATTGATGTGACACTTAGTGCCATTGTTTGCTCAGAAAATCTGAGGCATGAAGGATGAACCCCTGCCAATGCCTATCAAAATGAGCTTCACACTTGCAAATATTATTGGGGATAAAAAGGGCCATCAGTTAGAAAAACCCTATGCAGCACAATAAGATCAGAAGAATAAACAATCCTGATGTATTTTGCAGAAAATACAATATTCACAGAGCCTCATAATGGAGGCAAAAAAACAGATAAGGCAAAGTAATTTTCCACAGAAAGTAGTCTGTATATGTAGGCAACTACCGTAAGGTACTACTCCCACAAGAAGGGAACTGTCTCTATCCATAAGGAGCTGGAAAAAGAAATAACAACCTTTAGTAACCATGAGGGAGTGTTTTAGGCATTGGAACAGGCTGTAGGCAGGGAACCAATCACTGGAGGCCTTTAAGAACAGAGCAGTAACAGTAAATTTCTGGGAGTTTTTAGCTATTCTTGGAAGTGTAGGGAAGTGGGATTAGCTTGAATAGAGGAGGTGAGTGTGGTTTGCTGAGGCTGATGGCCTTCAGGTATTTTCTCACAGCTGGAACAAACATGAATTGTTACTACAATGGAAAATATAAAGATGGCTGAAGTTCCAGTAAGAATATTTGGAATGTGTGCTTTTAATGATAATCTATGGAAATAGGAAATTGAATTAGGCTGTTCTGATCAAATATGAGATGACAGCCCAGTGGTTCACCAGAGGCATTGTAGCTGATTAATATTTATTCAAACATTGACTAGATAGGAAAAGTGCCAAACTGTTTTGGCCAGTGTGTCTTTCCAGATAATAAACTGCCTTGATGCCTACTTGAAAGAGTAACAGTTAAACCTTTTTGCAATCTTACAAGATCTAGCAATAGTAAGATAAAAACATTAGGGAAATCCTTGCCATATTTGGGAGGAAAGAGAAATTAAGCATTTGAGGGAAAACAATATCAGGAATTAATCACTTCTGAAAAGACAATGCAGAACTAGGGGGGTCCTCTAATTGCAATTCTGCATATTGATTAAAAACAAAAATCCAAACCACAATTCTTTTACAATAACCCAGTCCTAGTATCTGGCTTGCAGTTTCATGTTCACTGTACTGCCAGGAACAGTGAACAGGTTTTGTTTGGTTGCCTTAGTTCTCTAACAGCTTAGAAATGAATGGCAATTATTATGAAAAGGTTCACTTAGAGGGTTTTTTTTTTCTTTTAACTCCATATCAGCCATGAATACAATCAAATGGATTTTCCCCTTTCCCCCCTCCTACCTCAGTTGTGTCTGTCACTTTGATTATATCTGTAGCTACTAATCCTAAGTGGAGTAGAGAATGTTTTGCTGCTGAAATATATTCAAGTAAATAAATGTCACATCTCTGAGATGGATATGCTTTTTATAAAATACAAAGCACAGTAACTGAGTCCTGAGTTTTACAGTAAGCAGGAGGCCACTCTTGTAAGTTCGCCCTTGTATGATTCCACAACTATTGACAATAGTGAGTATTGGAGACAAAAGCCAGTGAAATAGTGGTTCTATATTGACCTGTTTTGTAACCTGGAGATCAACAGCAACAGTGGCACAGATTTGCCTCAACAAATATTCTCTAGATGCCTTATTCCTAACTTTGCAAAATGAGCATAACACATCCATAGATCACAAATTATGCCATTAATTCCAAAAATATTGGTGTGTTGCAATATTAAAAAATATTAGGTAGAATTAAATATTCACTGTGGATTGTTCTAATGCTGTTCTTTGTGATTTGTGGTGAATTACATGGTGGATCCTGATGCTCAGGATGTGAAAGCTCACTAATAGAGAAGTTATCAGGAGTCTGGTTTTGTCAGCACTATTGATTTACTGTCTTATTTAGAAACAAAACTTGATAGACTAATACTGAAGCAGGTATTACACAGTGATAGCAATGGGAATTTAGGACTGGGTAAGCAGAAATCATTTTTATTTTAGGAGCCACGGGGCTATGAGATTAAAACAAAACTTTCCTTAAAAATATTCCAGTAGGCCCTGGAAATTGCCTTTTTTTTTTTTTTATCAATCTTTTGGTTGAATAATTTTTTAACCCTCCATTCCAAGAAATGTTTTGTATGCAAGTGTGCCCTGAAGTGGAAATAAACAAGTATTTCCTTTTCTTGAAGTATTAATAATAGATGTTTTGTATCCTGATGCACTTGTGTTCAGCACAAGTGACGATCAGCATATTGATTGAGCTAAATGATTTTCAACAAACAAACAGCATTTCTTAGTCTTGTGAATTTCTTTCAAAGATGAAATATTTAAAAATTGACAAACTGACAATTTGAAAACAAAGAAATGTTGAAGTGCACTTTCTTTTCAATTAAATGAATTTAGGATCCTTGCAGGTTTGCCAGCTTGAAGATATATTGACAATGATTAGAAGGTTAATTGGTGCATGAGGAAGCTCAAAATACCTGATGACTCAAAGAATTTCTGGGATGTCTTTGCTTTATGAATCACAGTTTTTATATGACGAAAATTATTGATTGGCTATATCAAGCAGTCCTAGTTCTATAATATAAATAATCTCGACTATCTTGTGTCTGAACTGTCTGAGTTTACATGAAGGTAAAAAGGTTGATGTGGGGCAATTGGACTGACAGTTCTAAGATCAATTCATAGTTGCTTTTGAGGCTTTCAAAAGGTTGTGCTTAGGAAGTTTCCTTTGACAAAAGGAGATTCACTGTTAAGGGCAGAAATTCAAGAGTGTATCTCACTTGTGGCCAGTGAACTCACAACAAGGAGTACAATGACTACAAATAACATCAATTCTTTCCTCAAAAAGATCATGGGAGATTAATTCGTCTTCCTTCATGGCTTCAAAAATCAAACCTGATTCCAGCCTGAAATGCACAGTTCTAAGTGGAGATAATGGATTAGAAATTCAGCTGTGGTTCAGGAGAACAGCTCCCATATGTGAGACGTTGAGAAAAGTCACAAAAAGCAATAAATATAACTTGCAATTGCTTCCGTACAACTAGCAGTTTTATGCTGCCCTGTTGGTAAACTATTCGGCTCAGATTAATTATAATTGGGTTGTGTTTTAAGTTAAAATTTATTCCACCACCTTGTCTTCCATGTCTTATGACTTTTATGAAAGATAGATTCCTTGTAAAAAGATCAAATCTCACTCTCATCAATTTTGACCAAATTGCTTGTTTCTTTTATTTCCTATCATTCTAAGTAAACACACTAACATATTGGATTATTTTTTTTCCTTCTGGAATGACTTCCTCTGAAAGTTTTTTGGGGAGAAAATGTTTTATAATTTGATATAATTGTGAATAAAAGAAAATGGAGATGTCTTTTATCTGAATAAAGCTACAGGTAACTTATTTGAAGGTTTATTTTAACTCAGACATTCCTATGGTATTGTGAGTTTAGATATTCTGGAATTTATTCCCTGCCTCCGCCTCTTAAATTGATGTGAAACTTGAAAATTCCTTTCTTTAGTTAATTGAAGGTATTAAGAATTATAGACCCTGGGAGAAACCTTTGAGCTGCTGCACTATTATTTGAGGATTCTGTTAGGAAAGGTCAAAAAAAGAATTATCACTTTGCTTTTCTCTTCAAAAAGTGAGATACAATGATTCCCAACAGCGGGTAAGAAACCTAAGCTTTTGCTCTTGACTTTGATAATAGAATATCAACAAACAGGAGTATAACATGCTCTCTTCCACAATTAAACTTCAGTTCTCACCTGTGCTTCATAGTTCAAAAAGGGATCATTGTAACATTCTTTCTCTTCCTCCTGTTTTGAGTAACCATGTTATAGCATTTTGCAGGTTGTCTTTGGACTTAGGTTAAATGATTTTTTACTGGTTTTATTAGTAACCTGTGGCTAATTAAATGTGCTATAGAATTATACAGGTCCTGGTGCATATTTGTAATTGAATTATAGAGAGCTTTGTGAGCATTTGAGGCAATGCTTTAAAAAAAAAAAAATGCTTCAGAAGACTGAAACTCAACAGGGTTGTCATAGGGGAAAGCTTACCAGTGATAATCTGTGTTTCGCATAAACCAGGAAAAATAAGCCAGTTACTGTGATTCAACTGGGCTGTCCTTTCAGGGCATCATTCTGTGGAGGCAAAAGCTGCCATTTGGAATGCAATGAAGATAAACAGTTCGGATTGTGAGGGCAAGAATCCATTATGGTAGAGTTGTTAACTGTAAGAATTGGCAGGAGTACCTCTCATGATGCAAGAAAGAGAAAGAAGTCCTAGGGCGAGGGGAGAGAAATACTGGGATAACCTGCAGTCATATCAGTGGGAGACCTGGGATAGATGGAGAGCTGAGAGCAGCCAAGAATGGAGCACTGATGAACTCAGAATCCCAGGAAAGACAATGACAGGTCATACACTGAAAAGCCAGTGAATGATATTGATGGAATCTAAGCGGTAGCTAGAAAGAGATGCCTTGGGAAAAACAGATCCAGGAGAGCAAATGACTTGGCTTCCAGATTTATGATAAAAGATGTAACTCTTGGCTCTGGCAATCCCAGCACTGTGGGTACAATCATTTTCTAGAATCCTTGCAGCATCTGCCTTAGAGTTCCTACTTCATCATTATGGATCTTTTTTGCCATCTACCCTCTTTAACCATTTTCAGATTGATGGTGTTGCTTGTTTCAGTTCACTACCAAATAATTTTTCCTTTTCAAATTTGGTGTTGTGTTGTGCTCTTTATTACTATACCTTTCTGTGCTGCTGCGTCTCTTGACAAATCTTGACACAGCTCTTAATTACTGTAGTTAGTAGCACTGTTAAGTATATACTTGAATTTAAGTATATGACTGCAGGTTTTGTGGAATGGAGATGTTGTAATTCTTTCTCTCTAGGTCACTTTTGTTCCAATGAGCTTTACCCTGTTGTGATTTAAGCCTAGACAGCAACTAAGCCCCACGCAGCTTCTCACTTGCTCACCCCACAGTGAGATGGGGGACAGAATTGGAGGGGAAGAGTGAGAAAACTTGAGAGTTGAGATAAAGGCAATTTAATAGGTAAAGCAAAAGCTGTGCACACAAGCAAAGCTAAACAAGGAATTCATTCACCACTTCCCATGGGCAGGTGTTCAGCCCTCCCAAGGAAAGCAGGGCTCCCTCAAATGTAGCAATTACCGGGAAAGACAAGTGCTATCACTCGAAACATCCTCCCTCTTCCTCTTCTTCCTCCAGCTTTATATGGCCTTAGCTGTCTTGACTTCACATTCTCTAAAGCCAACTTATCACAATCACCTGAAGTAAAATCTAAATCACAGAAGCAGAGAATATGCTGAGTTGGAAGGGACCTGCAAGGATCAATCAAGTCCAACCCTCAGCCCTGCACAGGACCATCCCCAACAGTCACACCATGGGCCTGAGAGTATCATCCAAACACTTCTTGAGCTCTGGCAGCCTTGGTGCTTTGACCACTGCCCTGGGGAACCTGTTCAGTGCCCAACCACCCTCTGGGGGAAGAAGCTTTTCCTGAGATCCAACATAAACCTCCCGTGACACAACTTCAGGCCACTCCCTGGGCTTCTGTCTCTGGTCCCCACAGAGAAGAGATAAGTGCCTGCCCATCCTCTTCCCCTCCTGAGGAAGTTGTAATTGCAGTGAGGTCTCACCTCAGTCTCCTCTTCTCCAGCTGAACAGACCAAGCACCCTCAGCTGCTCCTCACTCAGCTTCCCCTCAGGGCCCTTCACCATCTTCATTGCCCTCCCTGGGGTGCTCTCTAGCAGCTTAATAAACCAGCTCACAGGTGCTTTCTGTGCATTACAAAATACCAAGATTCTAATCTCATAAACAATAACTTCCTCTTTCCCCTTCTTATTGCGAACTCATCTTTTTAGTGAAAACACCGAGCTTTACAGTAAAGAAAGCAATAATTGAACAGAACAAAAGGATAATATACTTTAAACTCTGTGTGTGCTTCCAAAGAAAGGGGGGGGCAGAGGCTGTGTTCCGTGCGCTTTCAGCAACGTTGGGAAGGGCTCCAGGGGTGCGTGTTCCCCGGGACGCGGCACTGAGCGCAGCGTCCGGCAGAGGGCGCGCGGGGAGCGGCGCATCCCTCGGGATACGGCGCTTCCCGACCTCACCCCCGGCCTGGTCCGGCCGCGGCGGCGTGGTTTAACAACCGCATGGCTGGATTTCAGTTAAATCGATTGATTAGGTTTAAGAATTGGCACAGTTATTGCCTCTCCTAGATAAAAGGGAAGAAATAACCATCCCTTAAGCAGGCTGGGGTGGCGTCACGTGGGATAGAGCTTAACTCTGTGACAGCTTTTCCAACTTTCCGTCATGAAATCCGTCGCGAAATATAAATTACTTTGAGGTTGTTCCATCAGTTTACCGTTGTCAGTGTTTCAGTATAAGTATTAAACAATAGAAGTTGTCAAATAATATCTAAAATAGTCATGTTATTTCATGTCGGGTTTATTATGTAAAAAACAGTGATAGAAATAAAAGCTCGTCCTCTGAAAATATGTCAGTAATTTATAAGAATTCAAAGAATCATCTCTGAAAGTCATAATCGTGTAAACCTGGAAAAAGGCATGCAGAATAACTCTTTTTCTTGATGAAGGCTTGCAACTGCCCTTTAGGGTTTTGGGGTTTCTGTTTGGGATATGGTTTGGGGTGGGTGGTGGTGGTGTTTGGTTTGTGTGGGTTTTCACTTTTTTGTCCATTAAGCCACAGGGATTAGCTAGAATTGCGTAACAAATTGCATCTCTATACGTTGTGTATATATTCACCTGTAAATACATGTATTTCTCCTGTTCCTTCTATGTGTGGGAGTTACATCTTCAGCATATGTTTGGAAAATACAGTAAATCAGTGGGAATGCTTAAAGCTATGGTTCTCTAAGGCCGGCTTCATCAACATGTCAGGGTACTGGCAAGTAACTATGAAAGCACTTGTGGCCCACGCATGCAAACTGCTCCTTTGTGTTAGTTTATCAAAAGCTGGCATGGATGCCTTCTCTAGATTCACTGTAGTTTCCTCCCAGTCATTGACTTACAAGTATCTGGGCTTCCAGAACTGAGAATTTTAGCTACTGTACAGAATTAAAACTACTCATACACTTCCTATAGGAAGTTCCTAACATATCTGTGTGAGGATGGTCCGAACAGAGTTACAAGGTAACTTTGTTATGACATCAGTTGTAAGTAATTAGCATGTATTTATATATGAAACTTGATTCTTGATAGGTCAGTATCATTACGAGCAAAGTCACCATTTTTCTGCCTTGGCAAGTTCTACACAGAATTTTAATTCCAGGGAAGATAAGTCACGATTCGTTCTGGAGGTTTTTGGGTTGATGTCAGAGTTTTTTTATTTCTTTCTGAAATATCAGTTGAATGATGCATCTCATAGAGCAAATATCCTGCTTGTGCTCGACTACCAAATAAGTGGCTTCCCGCTGAAACATTCAACATGTGGTGACGTAATAGATTTGCATAAACACCATCAATGCTTAAGAACTTCCTTGAAGATGACAACATTGTGTTTTAACATTATTGGTGAACAAATTTTATTAAATGAAAAAACACTATATTTTTGCAAAACAGTCCCAAGATTTACCAGTTTTATTGTCTGTAGTCTCAAGACCAGTTGTTTAATCTTGCTACAACCCGTCTTTATTTCTGTTACAAGTGTGTATCTGTTGTGGGTGGCCCTGCCTGATTAGGCTGCCTGTTTTTTCCTTTTTTAATCCTTACATGAGCAGTGTTGTTGATTTTGAAAGGGATTATTGTTACATCTCACATAGTTTTGATTGTATCACTGAGTATTGATATTGGTGGAATATTTCTTGTGCAATAACAGTTTTGCACAATATTGTCTAATAAAAGTTGTATATTTTGTTGGCATGCAACATGGCAGATAAGAAGAATCAGTTTGTTTCAGTTTAGACAGAATATTAAGTAATTGCTGCAGGCTAATAACTACAATAAGATTTGAATAATAAAGCATTCATTCATCTGACTCTTAACTATAAATCTAATTAATGGAGTATTTCTGGGTTGCATTCATTTCAACAGGATATAATAAATATAATGGCCCATAATTATTTTTACAGTGATATACAAAATATCCAAAGTATTAATTTTAGAGAACTTCTCAATTGATAAATTGTATGTAAAGCATTGCATCCAAGATGACATTGCTGATAATAATACATGGATTGGACAAAATGAAAACTACAACCAATAAGTTCTAACTGTTACTAGAAATTGTTAAACACTCTTAAGTGCTACCTTTTACTCAAGGTATCCTTAATATGTTTTTTAAGTAAGTAACCAAAACAGAAGCTTCTCTGTTATACATGTGTCAGCTATTACCAGAATGTCCAAAGTTTGGGATTTTTTATTTTTATACAGGAAATATACATAGTATGTTTTATGGCCTTTCAGTCACTCTGTCTCCCAAGATTAAAGAGCATAACAACATACCCATGGTTTTATGCCTCTACACATTTTGTGAAAGATTTAGACTTGTACTATGTGTATACTTTGCAGAGTGGTTTTATATAGGATCATTCTGGATGCTTTTTTGTAGTAGTAGATGCTTTTTTTGTAGTTTTCTTCATGTGTTCATGTGTTAGTTTTAAATATCAATAAATCCAAGTCCTTAAACACACTGCTAAACCTGTTAACATTTGAAAAAAAACACCCGTTGTGTTTTGTACAGGGTAATTTACTCACTCCGTGCTCAATAATAATCCATTCTGCTGTTTGAGTTGCAGTAAACAAATAACTGAGTCCTTTTGTCTAGGTATTAATTGGGAACGTGCAAAGTACTTTTCATGGAAACTGAGTGATACATTTCCTATTATCTGGAGCACCCTTAAATCATCATGGAATGACAGTAGTTAAGAAGCTATTTAGCAGATCCATTACAAAAATGATCAGCTGTTGATGAAAGCACTGCTGAAAGAAACAGCTAAACAGTTGTTTCTCTGGGTCGTGTCAGACTGATAAATAAAAGGTTAGGCTGAAACATGGCCCTGCCAAGCAAGAGATCCCATCTCCCGCTGTTATCCTTGCGGCCACTGGCGCACCTGCCAGCTCTCACGACGCACTGCATGTGCTGTCTCTGTGAGCAAGGTTTCTCAGTCAGCCCGTTTGCCTGGATCTGTGAGGCACAGGGGCTGCCTTTCCACGCAGGAGGGCTGTGCCTATTGCAGGGAATGCTGCATTCGGAAGCAGTGGCAGGAGAAAACAGCAGTGGGTGAAGTTCCCAGCACATAAAACACCAGGATGATTACTGTTCTCCCGTGTTGATGCTGTTTTTGAACGGGAGCAGGACACTGACTCCTGCCCTGCTGTTATAGAGGAGAAATAAAACTGAGCTGCGGAATGAATTAGTAGCTAACACCATGATTACTCTCAGCTGTTAGCACAAGTTGTAGGAGGGGGGGAAAAAACAATGGGAGAGGGAGGATAAAACCCCCCCACTTAACGCTGCCTAGGGAATATCGTGGAATTTCGAGCAGATACCGTTGCGGACTAGCAGCATGCCTGACTGCACTTGAGTGCGATCACTGAGCAGCAGCCTCATGTTGTATCGTACCGTTTCTAAGGCTGGAGGAAGAAGAGCAAAATAGTAATGGATTTGTGTACAGTGTTTCTGCATAAATGGAAAATAATATAAAGATGGTGGTATGTAATTTATATTTTATTTTTAAGAAGAATTTAATCCAGGTATGTATGCTTTTTGAATTTTTGTGTCTAGTCTACATACAGTTTTCTGTTTCCTTTGTTTCCTTCCCATATTTTCATTCTGAATGTACCTCCCACTGTTCTTGCTAATGCAATGCATTGATTTGTAACTGATTTGCTTTCTAATGCTATAATGTTGATGAAACTGTCTGGGCTTTTGGAATGAATACTTCATTAAAAAGTGGGGGGGGTATTTTGTAAGGTACCAACTTCACAATATAAGTTGAGTAAGACAGCGTGGTGTTTGATTTCTCAATGAGTTGGAACATTTTAATTGCTATAAAAAGATAAATAAGTTATATGAATACACAGTGAAAATATAGTATGTTTTGCTTATATATGTCAATACTTTTTTCCTAATTTGTGGCAGGATTAGTAATAAATTGGGCTTTATGGATGCTTATGTATTTCTGGGTCTTGATTAATCTTCAAGATGAACACCCTGCAGCTTTCTTTTGAAGAGGCATCTTGCTTAGACTACAGGCTTGATTCTGTTCCACAGCTAAATCTGTGTCTTAGAATGCCCTCTCTCATGTACCTCCCCCAAGCCACAACCTAAAAAAGCACCATAGATATTTAATACTTTTTTGACCATCCTTTTAGGTTCAAGAAGATAATTGCTTTCTGCAATTTCAGAGGCCAACTAATAGTAGCTGAAACTAATTTCTTATTGTGAGATTGAGGGTTCATTTTGCTTTAAGAGAAAGAATTATGCAGATATAAAAATCTGACTGTATTCATTAACCCCTAACTTCCTTTAGTCACCTGGCTCCTTTTGCATTTTTTGTCTTATTAAGAATATTTTCTTTCAGCTGACTACTGATTATATGTAATAAGTGAATTTGTAATAAGTGCCCTTAAACTAAGGACACTAATAGTCATCTTATAATGTCCAGTAGACTGTATTAAACCCACTTAGGTAATGCTTATTTGATTGTTCATTAGTCCTGAAATATCTCGCAGCATTCTGTTGCATTTCAAATTTGAATGCAGCCCAGTTTTAAGAAAGATGATTTTTTTTTTTTTTGATAACATGTTGATGCAAAAAGGGTTAATATCAGTTGCAGCATCTTAATACTGATGTTAACTCTTGGCTGACAGGAACTCTCATGCCTTAAAAACGTTCATTGGGGTAATATTAATTGCTTTCTGAAGTAGAAATAAACTCTGTTCAGAAAGTTGTAGTTATTTTTCACAGAGAAGGTGATACAATGCTTGTTTCCTGATTGAAGCTGTTGGTGATTATATAAAATAGTTGCCTTTATTTAGTCTAATAGACAACTATGATTTGACAATTGAAAATGGAAGGTTACTTGACACATCTGAATGTCCTAAAAAATCAGTGGTAATTCTTATCATCTAGATCAACATACTGAGAAAAGCAATGAGAGAATGCTGTTAAGTCTGAAAGCACTAAAAGTCAAAAGTAGAATTAAAGCTTAAAACGTGTTTTGTTCATCATAAATTATTTTTGTAAAGGGTATAATGATAGAAATTGTGGTTGGCTGTCATCTCAAAGACCTTTCCTACAGAAAGAAGCCATGATGCAATATATATGACGTTTCTTTCAGTGGAATACACACAACTTGGAGAGTTGTATAAAGGTCTTCTGTCACTATCTATGTCCTTGCTGCTGTAGTGATGTCAGCACATTATCATAATGACTATATATTGCTGTGAAAGCACTTAAGAAATCTCAGGTGAAGTACTGGGATTCCAGAGTGTTACTCAGGAGGAGAAGACTGATAGCTCAGAATATCTCACAATTCATTAAAAGCATCAAGGAGGACTGAAAATTCCAAGTTTTCTTTTAACTGTAGTGTTGTGAAAATCTAGGAAGAATGAAGTAGCATAGCAGCTTCTGTCTTCTGAGACCATTACAGCTCTGAAGCATAAAAATTCTTTGGCACCCAAGAAGGTCCTTGTGTAGGTTTTGTTTTTCTCACTTGTGTCGTTCACTTCAGTTGATAGCTCCAAAGCAGAGGGTCTTACTTTCAGCTGTAAATCTAAGTATCACTCACTATATTGTAGCAAAGAAAGCAGAGATTTTTCCTTATAAATTTAGAATTGTGTTTAATGTCTACCTCCTTATCAATGAAAGCCCTTTCACGTGTTTAACAAGCATAGCTTTTATCTGTGCGTGCCTACTCATCCTAGTGTATGTTGTTGTCAAGAGTACTTGTAGTGCTTTGTGCTTGTGGCATTTTTCAAATTCAATGATTGCTACCATTTATCGAATGAAAGGCCTCTTTATAAAAGCTGCCTGTTTCATAATTTTATGTTCCAAAAATGTAATGTAATTATTAGTTTACTAGAGTTTAGAAAAGAAATGGGATGGAATCTAGAGGGCTACAAGTAACATTTTACCCATATAAAGTTGTTCTCTTAATCTAAACCTTTCACTGGGAATTTCTGTAAGTACTTTAAAAAAAAAAAAATCTTCTCCAAAACACCAAGGAGAGAAAAAAAAAATCAAAGCTATAGAGTGGTGTAGTGTACACATGGTCACAGACCTCATGGCAAACTCCGTCCAAGAGGGATCTAATTCAGGGCAGTGTGTTGCCCGTTCTAAGGCTCAGACCAGTACAGTAAGAGGATTAAAAATCTGTACCTAAAAGAAAATTGTGGAATTTTTTTTGTTTTAAATTATATTTTCTCATGGAATTATTAGCAATACCAGTTTAGGTTGGTGAAAAGTTTGAACAGTTATTATTAAAAGAAACTTTGAATATACTAAGTGTACTGCAAACATATTCTCTACATGTGTGTTATGCTTCAGTGTAAATTAAATCACTTATCTTCTTAGTGTATAATGTCTAAAAAACTCTTCTTGTTGAAACAGAGATAAAATTAAGGATAGAACTGAGATTTTGTCCATTGTATATTGATGGTTTCTATCTTTTAAAAGGCATTAGATAAGTTCTGATAATGCTGTACTTCCTATTCTGTACTGTATAACTCTTGTTATAATGTTTGTGGTAATCTGACATAATAGCATGCAGGTAATAGTCTAACTCAGAAGCTAATGTCTGGTACCAACTTAGTAATACAATAATCCCCCTATTGTTAGCAAACAACTTTCCCCTTCCCACATTTTCCATTCCTTTTGTAGTCTGCATTTAAATAGGAATGAACTATTAGGTGGAATTATCTCAATTTTAGTGGGTTTTGAAGTAAGAATATTGACTAAAAATAAGTTTATGTAGGACAGCACACATCATATATTCAGCTGTAAAGGGGAGAAAAAGTCGCTATTGCTACCTTCTTTATACACGAGTGTTTCCCCTCTGCCTTTTTTTTTAATTGAAAAGGTTGAGGAAACAACTAGAAACATTCAAGAGAAAAAGTTTAGCACATTTAGTCGAATAATATGGAAGCTGTGTTCCAAATCACTTGCAGTCTCTTAGTCTTGTGTGCATTAGTACACTCAATTACCCTATGCTAAGCTAGGCTCCCAATGGAGCACATTTTACCTTCAGAATCTGTTCAATAGCTTTTTACATCTAAGTGTTAATCTGCTGTATTTGGCACATCTCTTCCTTTGGTTTTAGTTCTAGTCAAGGCCATTGTCCTTTAAGAACAATTGCTTCGAATATCATTTTCATTTTTGTGAAGTAAATACCATACCGCAGATTTGTTTCTGAATAGTGTTCTAAATGTCTTCAACAATTTTATTAGTTGTTCATAAATAATTGAATGTCAACTTTAGCCTCACAGCTGCTGCAACAACAAAATTTCTTAGAGAAAAATGTAAATATTAGATACACACAAAGGTCATTGCCCCTGCCTTTGCCAGGGTCTGCAGGCAGGCCATCCATGTAGCGTGTGCAGTACTACGATGTGTCACCTTACCTTGAAAGACTCGCCAATAATGCACAATGAAGTTGTCAGTATTTAAGATTATGAGGAGAATTTAAGAAGAATGTAAAGGAGCATATAATGGCTCTAAATTAAGTTCTTCTGAATTAGGTCGTCTGAGATGATTGTCAGTATAATGCTACTGTTATAGTAAATTAATGAAGCTCTCTGGGGTATACACCTTGTTTAAAGGGAAGTAGAGAAGGGTTCACCCAAGAGACATGCACTGAGGGCAAGTACAGTTGTGTCAAGATAACCTTATTCCCAGGCAACCTTAAGACTAGTACAATACCATACTCAATAAATCTGTGCATCTGAATTCTGTTATTGATTCCTTGTGTTCCTGAAAGTGAGAGGACCTCTCTTAGCCTCAGTTTCTGTGGCTGCAAAGTAAGTTGTTTACATTTTTTTGTTGTGTGTGATTAATTAATTTCAGTGCAGCATTTTGCATAACAAAAAAAGGTGTTGCTGTCTATAGAGAGTAGTGACCATTTTGGCAGTAATACAGAGTGGTATTGCTGCAGAAAAAGACTTTCTGGGTTTGTTCTGTTTTCCCTTACTGTCTTGGTGTTGTGAACATGAACTTTCGTGTGGCATTTTATAGACGGAGACTGCGCTTGTCTCCTCTTCTTCCCTGTCCCCTTCCAATACACACAGGCTCCTTGCAGCTGATTAACAGTGTAAAGGCTAAGCAAGGCTATGGTTCTGCCTGGTTCTTGCTTTTTTTTAAGGGACCAAAGCTACCTCTGAATGGAGAGAGCTGCTGCTCTACAGCTTTATTTATTGGGGTCTGAAGAGAAGCTCCGCAGTGATCTAACTGTTCCATTTAAATACTGAAATCATGTTTTTAAGATGATTCAATTTTCTTTATAAGAGTAAAGGGCTGGATTTGTTAAAATAACTCTTAAAAATTGGAATCTCTGAGGATCTGGTGCTCAGACATGTAACTAAAATACACTGCTTGCATTGTTTAAAAAGCTGTAATTTTTAACCCAGCCCACTCCACCCCCCTTCTACCTGACACATTAGTTTTAGACTTGGAAAAGAATCCTTTGTAAGTGATGCTTCCAACTGACATATTTATTTTGACAATGCTTGTGAACAGTATCCAAATTACCTTTTCACCATCATGTTGATTGGCAAATGTCTATTTTCAGACTTGCTATGGGTAAAAAGTTGATGGAAGTGCCATTGTGTCCTTTCTTTATAGAAGGAACCCATTAACAATTTATTTTAGTTCTAATCTCACAATTCATAACACTTTACAGTTTCCTGCTCTATAACCATCTAACATAAAGTCCATACATAACTACAGTAGCATTTCAACTTGATTCCTTATGCTTAGAATGGGTTAATTCAATGGTGTTCAACTTTATCATATAGATTGTTTTAATTCAATAAATAAGGAAAGCAAAAATTGAAAAAATGAGGTCCTGATGGTTTTTTGGGAGACCTGAATAAAACCAGAAAATCTCTGAATGACAGCTTGCAGATCATTCAAATAATTGACTTAGTCCTGTGTGCTTCTGAAAAGACTGTTCCCTATTTTCTGGAGTTTAAACCTACACTGATTTAAAATGTTAAGAACAACCCATGTAAATCTTTTCCAGAAAGAAATGGTTGAGACCTATAATGACTCAAACTTGATTCCATGTGTAGATATACAATTTTAGAAAATGAGTTTTTGACAGAGCAACGGTAGGCTGTAAACTGATTAACAGATCATATGACTAATACAGCTGAGATGGAATAGAACTCGCATGAGAGAACATAAATCTGCTCCATTTAGCAGATCTCCCTGTGTTTGTAACAGTACAGCTTTTAATTTACTATGGCACTGTCAGAAACTGGGTTTCTGACAAATAGAGTGCTGAATGTGTAGCTACTTGTAATACTTTCAATTATCTCTGATAAAAAGCATAGGTTAGACAGTAGGTAAAACATATATATGTGTGTCTGGCTGGCTTTGAATTCAAGATTATTCTACAGAGAAGCATTAGGGCTTATTTAAAATTAATGGAAATATTCCAGATTAAAGTGATAACTTCATTATTTCTTTATGTTTTTAGGCTGAGACAGGAAACAGACCTTCTAACTTGTTTATTCATTTTTGGTTGAAGTCATTTGAAGAATGTCCAAGTCATCCAAGTGAAGTTTATATAAGAAGGCATTTAAAAATCTATGTCTGTTTGGGCATAGGAGGCAGGCAGTCACGCTTAAATCCTGTTCAAAAACATTCAGTGTAACAGCTGAATGGCTAACAAGTGTTTCTACATCTAGAAATGTGCCTTTGACATTGAAAAGTGTCCCAGGATGGTTCCTTTCACTACTAATAATATGTGAAAACTAGGCAGCCTTGGTTGTAGTGAAAGCTTTGCAATATTCCGAGATGCCATTTGCACTTCTTGAAAATTACATGCAGTGTCATTGAGCACTCCTCTGCTTCCAAACATTGCTTTCTCTTAATTCACTCTTAATACTCTGATTTGGCATAAGCCTACAAAAAAAAGAAGTGGCAAGAGCTATGCTGATGATACCTTATAATTGTGACTCATGTCCGACAGATATTTCACCTTTTTATAAAATAATAGGTAGCAACTTTGGAAAGGATGAGGAATGTTGTTTATTCTTGTTCTGCTTGCTCTTGGTCTGCATTCCAATTTTGTTATAACCGGAAAAGAAATAAGTCTGTTTACAAACTCTGTTCCAGATTCCAGAAGCCAACCAGGCTTTTATCAGCTTTCCCTGTGGTTTCTGCAGCACAGTGCATTTTGCTGCTGCAATGTGAATCAATGGTTAGTGTTTGTTATTGACCATTGCATGAGTTTAATAGTAAGGTCAGTAAAGACAAACTGTGTTATGCAAAGATCAGATTTTGCGGTGTGTGAGTGGACCATAATTTTTCATACAGTACCATGCTGTTTGCAGAGGACAGTTTATATTCTTTACTCCTTTGAAGGCACCACAGAGCAATTTTTAACCCTTCATATACCATGTATCTAAATAATATTCTTATTCTGCCAAAGAATTTTTAGCAGCTTTAGAAACCAAAATGGTCATTTCGAGAACTTCTTTGTTGGATTTTTCTGAGCTGTTTGTCTTGTTTTTATTCTGTATCTATGAAACTGGGAGGTGAACAATATGCTGTACAAAATAGTACATTTACATGTTTAAAATGTATTGACCACATTTCTATAGAATACAAGCTGTAGATTTAGGGAATAGATGCTTCCAGATACCTCATGAAATCTTTGTCTTTGTTTAGATCAAATAGCTTTCCTGTTGTAATGGCACTTGTTTCTGTCCTGCAACTTGTAAATCATATGTATATATGATTTTGTATAAATTTGATGTTTTCTTTCTGTGACTAGAACAATGTCAATTTAGTAACCTGGTTGAGAACGTCCATCAGTTGTCATTATGATTTTCTGCTATTTTCCATGCTTTTTTTTTTTTTTTTACTCCTTAAAGAAAAGAAACACAGAAGAAATGCCTACTTTTGAGTCCTGGCTTACCAGACCTTGTTAAAGTCTGATATCAAATGAAAGCATCTATTTGCCAAACCATAGTCATGTGCATAATCCAATGTCAAGGTAGAACAGTACTTCATGGGTACAATACTCATTTGTTATATCTGAATCCTACCTTGGTCCAAAAGATAAAGCAAGAGAGAACTTTCTACTTCTGTTTTACTAGATAGTAACAATTTGTTTCCCTGTCTGTTTTTTTGATCACTACTGTATATCA
Source organism: Oxyruncus cristatus (assembly GCA_013399855.1). Taxonomy (NCBI): domain Eukaryota; kingdom Metazoa; phylum Chordata; class Aves; order Passeriformes; family Cotingidae; genus Oxyruncus; species Oxyruncus cristatus. The sequence continues at coordinate 151,046 of VXAY01001096.1, forward strand.
TATGGATCTAAATTGAAATGTCATTACTCTGAAAGAAAGCAAGAGCATTAATACGAATATTTCTGTTAGAGTCAGAGAATGAAGTGGAGAAAGAAGCCTGTAAATAAGTATAGCTTATTCATTTGTTTTAAAAATATTCTCCTAGAACTGTTTTCGGCTTCAATTATTCATGAAAAAAATCTATTCAGACAATTATGGGGAATCATCTGTGTTTCCATTGTAACCTAGTTAAAACAACATCAGTATTATTGAGTGATAAGTTTGCTTGGCAGCCATTGTAACATCATTCCCTCCTTTTTAGACACTTCAAGAAGCTATGAGCAACAGAGGGAGATTTTGCAAGATATACAAAACCCCTTCAGGATTTTGTTTCCAACAAGCAGATGTGTGATTCTTTTTTTCTTTTATTCTTTTTTTTTTTTGTATTTTTCTGTCAAATTATTCCAGAGCAACAATAGTTTATATGGATATGGTCCCCACTGATGATGATCCTGTTGGAGATACAAATACTTGTCTGGATCAAAAATGGTGTTTTGTGGAAACAGCTTGAAATAAATTACACTCCATGGTTTCTGCCCTCTTAAAGAGCCTGATCTCATCTTACATATATAAGATCCGCAAAGGAATGTTTACAAAGAAATCGGGAAATAGTACAAAAAGGAAAGAGAGTTGTCAGAGCAAAAAGGAACAAGACTTTACTCAGATTGGACATACAAAGAATCCAAAATTTTCAAATACTTTAAAAAGCACCGTTAAAAAGATTGCCAAGTGTCCATCTGCTCGCAACTTATCAACTGAAGAAGAGGAAAGCAATAGAGAATTTTCCCTTTCTCCAACATTCAGTTACAGAGTTGCTATTGCCAATGGACTGCAAAGGCATGTTTTAGTAGCGCACACTAATAATGAAGATATAGTTCAAGATCTGTCTTCAAATGATAGCTCGTGTTCTGACTCTTTAAGCGAAATAAAAACTAATAGCAAGAGGAACGAATACTCATCACACACAATGCCTGTGAGACGCAACAGGAAAAGCTTGAGCAGCCTTGCACCATCCGACGGAAGTTCAGATGGAGAACGCACTTTGCACACCCTGAAACTGGGAGCTTTACGAAAACTGAGGAAATGGAAAAAGAGCCAAGAATGTGTCTCATCAGACTCAGAACTAAGTACATGGAAGAAAACATGGGGATTAAGAAGTAAATCTCTGGACAGAACTGGGCGTCACCAGAAATCAAATACTCTTGAACCTGGCTTTAGTTCGACAGGTTGTATTAGTCAAACCCACGATGTTATGGAAATGATCTTTAAGGAGCTTCAGGGAATAAGTCAAATTGAAACAGAACTCTCTGAATTAAGAGGGCATGTTAATGCTCTGAAACAATCAATTGATGAAATTTCTAGTAGTGTAGAAGTTGTACAAAATGAAATTGAACAATTGCGAACTGGATTTGTACAGTCCAGAAGAGAAACCCGGGACATACATGACTACATTAAGCAGATAGGTCATCCAGGAAACAAAGCAAGTCTTAGGTTTCTAAACGTGCCTGAAGAGAGACTTGAAAAAACTGAAAGCATAGTTTACAAAATATTAATAGATAAAATGGGGTTCTCAGAGGCACAAAGCACTATTAAAATTGAGTTTGCCCAAAGACTGGGGCAACAAAGAGACTGTCCAAATGCAAAGCCAAGACCCATTCTTGTTTACTTTGAGTCATCACAACAGAGAGATTTGATTTTAAAAAAGTCTTATAAACTTAAGGGAACTGGCATTGGAATTTCTACAGATATATTTTCCCATGATATAAAAGAAAAAAAAGAAAGAGGACTGCCTTCTTCTCAGACATATGAAAGTATGGATATGAAACTTTTAACTGTGGAGACAAAATCTAAAATGCATGACTGGGAATCACCTGACAGTGATAGAGACTTGGAATCAGATATAAATAAGAACAGTTATGCAAAGATATCTAAATCAGTATTTCAAATAAAAGCAAGCACTACAAAGGGGATTATTGAGTCCCCAAACACTAAAGACCTTAATAGAACTGCTGACAATGGCACCTTTTCAAACAGAAGTTATGGCAATCAGTCACCAGAATTTGACAATCTGGAGAAACAATCAAAGGCCTATTATTCAGACATGACTCCTTTGTGGCATCTACAGAATGACTTTGCAACACCAAAGCTTAGTCGTTCAGAGTCAGATTTCTCAAAATTGTGTCAGTCTTACTCTGAGGATTTTTCAGAAAACCAGTATTTTAGCAGAACAAATGGCAGTTCACTGTTGTCTTCCTCTGATCGAGAACTTTGGCAACGAAGGCAAGATGATTCTACAAACTGGTATGGCAGTTCCCAGGAACAGACTTTTGTCCAAGACGTGCAACAGGATCCAGAGCAAAATGAAGTAGAAAACATAGAAACTGTTGATAGTGGAGTAAGCAATGGAATGATCTGTGCATCTGGAGACAGAAACCATTATAGTGATACTCAGCTTGCTTTACAAGATGATCTTTCCACATGGAAAGACTGGAATCAGTTGGAACAAGGGGCAGATTTGGGCCTAGACACTTCCACCCAGGAAGTTTTTGTATATGATATGAGCAGCCCTTCAGATCAACAGACAGATTTTGGAAAGGGCCAAGGTTCTGACCTCCAATATGATACTGAAAGCTATGATTTCACCCTAGATGGTACTTCTCCCTCATGTCCAGGCCTTGACAGTGAAACACAAAGTCAGTGGACTGGTCAATATGATGATTATCAGGATACAAATTCTATCTCCTCTTATCAGAATCAAAACAGATTGCCTATGATGTACCGAAGTCAGAGTGAACTACCAAGCGATGATTCAGAAGAAACAGCCCCTAAATCGTGGCATAGCCGGTTAAGCATAGACCTTTCTGATAAGGCTTTCAGCTTTCCTAAATTTGGATCTACACTTCAACGTGCTAAGTCAGCTTTAGAAGTAGTCTGGAATAAAAGTACTCAAAGTTTAAGTGGCTATGAAGACAGTGGATCATCTTTTATGGGGAGGTTTAGAACTTTATCTCAGTCCACTGCGAACGAATCAAGTACAACACTTGATTCTGATGTTTATGCTGAGCCTTATTGCTACAAAGCAGAGTATGAGGAAGACTTAATTGAACCATCTGGTGAGAATGAAACAGACTATGTAGAAGTAATGGAACAAGTGCTTGCTAAACTAGAAAACAGAACTAATAGCAGTGAAACTAGTGAGCAAGTCCAAGAATATGAACTGGAGCAGTCTTTGTATGAAACTCCATATGCAATGCTACCAGAGGAGCAATATGACACACAGTTTGACAGTGTGATCAGTGAAGAGATATTGGAAGTTGCAAGTGATGTGGTTCCTGAGGTAGAAATTAGAGAAGATGAAAATCAGAATGTCCCAGAGACAGTTATTGAAATTCCAAAGAAGAAAAGAATACGACCATCATTTAAAGAAGCTGCTTTAAAAGCATACAAGAAACAAATGAATGATTTGGAAGAGAAGATCCTTGCTGGAGGTAATAGTATTTTAATACTCTTTTTAAGTAAAACATTGTTCTCACTAAAGGTGGATGTTGATTTTTGTATAGTACCTTATCCTGCTTACACTGAATTTGGTGGCAAAAATTCTGCTTCTGTCTGGTTTTATTTATGAGGTGAAATAGTTCCATAGAAGTTAAAAGGCTAAAATTTCACAGGTTGGTTTTGAAGGAGTTTTCTGAATATGTTTAGTCAAATGTATTTGTAGGTAATTGTATTTGAATTTCAGTAGTTCAAAAATTTAATTTCACAAGATTTAAATCTTAAAAAAAGAACTAAATAGTACACTGTTCTTACACTGTTCTTGGTTTTCTTCTAGCTTTATAAATGTATTCACAGGAGTAATTCAAAGTGTCCAGGTATTACCCTGCTTTCTTTAGCAGTTTTCAAGGCACTGTTGGTTCTGTATTCATCCTGTTCTCCATCCTGTGGGCAGCCCATAACTTGTTAGGTAGTTATGATAGTCAAAGTCTAAACTGATTTCATGTTTTTCCTTATTTTAATTCTGTCCTTATTTGTACTCCCAGGAAGCACTCAGACAAGTAGTCAGTCCCCAAAACTGGGAGAGAGAAGGGTGCGGAGGAAAGACAGGGTGTAAATCGTAGCATCCATGTATGAAGAGTAAAGAACTTAACTCACAGAGGGTGTTGACACAGATTTATTCATGATTTTTATTTTGTGTATTATCAGACTTCAAACCAGACAGCCATATATATAACTTTAATACCTCTAATAATACACAAATCTGGTGGTTTTCAATATTAACATATACTGTAATGTTAACGTAATAATATTGCATGTGCATTTAATTGGGAGCTGGCCAGATGGTAATTGTCACCTTGACTGAATCTTTGTTTTCTTTGTCTGCTTTGGTAAAGTAATTATTGAATACATTCATTTTGAAGATGAAAAATTGTGCCTTTAGCCAAAGATTTTATTTCGTAGTAATGAGCATCCAAAGCATGAGCTACTCTAGAGCTTCTTTGGTACATGAACAACTACATTTACAATAAACATATAGTCAGCTTGAAAGTGTCACAATGCTCAGTTACACAAGCATTTAAATATTGCTAATGGTAGAGTTTGCTTTACTCTATTACAATATATTCAAATAATGACACACTAGATTGTATAATTTTGCAGGTATTTTTCTACAGTAGTGTGTTAGATACTAGATGGTGTATATATGAAGAAACAGCTATCAATAATTAGTATTTTCATTACTTTTTCCTAATTTTTATGAGGATGAGAGAGGGAATCACAGTCACTTTATCTAGTCATTGTTGTACAATAAGACTATGAAGGTCTGAGGTCATAACTGAAGAAAGCGCACAAGGAAGACTCAAAATATTCAAACTCAAAATGGTTCCACTATTTAAAGTCCATACATTTGTGTTCATTTTAGAAAATAAGAACTGACTGATGTTACATCTCATGCAATCATTTATACAAATTAAATTCTTCTTTTAACCCAGCAGGTGAAAGTCTTTCAGTCTCTAATTTTTTTCCTCTGAATTGCTGAAGCATTTCTTATATATACAGAGAATCCATTTGACACCAAGGCCAGGTTAGGAAAATGTGTTATTGGGTGTAGTCTATGGGCAAAGTGTGTCTGCATGATCATGTCATAAAAGGACCTCCATTTTTGTTTCCACAAATAAAATAATATAAATTATTATAAAGGAGAAAGGGAATACATCAAAGTGGCTGTGGAGAATTTACAGATGAGCTGGTACAGCACACTACTTCTCAGCTTATTCTGAAAACAGTATGCATTGATTCTTGAGTAGCAGTTTTGTTTTCCCTTCACACTGTGTTTTTCATGCCTAACAAGGAGGACGTGTTTCAGTCAGGGATTCTGCCTCAGCAGTCACTAACCGGTTTGTTAAGAGTGTATCTTCAGGTCCTCTAGCATATCTGGCAACACTTATTAACAAAAAAGTCTTCCATGTTTTTATATCTAGTGGATGAATATGATATTTTTACATTTATGTCTGCAGAATATTTAACAATTGTTCACAATTTAAAACTTTCAAAATATATATTCTAGCTGGAGTAGCCTAATAAAAGAACATATTGCCTGAAAAACAGCTTCTGCTGAGTGGCATGCAGTATTATTGGAACCAAATATTCCCTTATTTTACCTTCAGCTTACTTTCACTGATCTGGATAACTGGTATTATAGCCAGTCTATAAGCAGGTAATAAAATCCAGTTCTTAGAGGAGTTCTACAGAATTCACAAAATGTACAGTTTGTAACTTCTAAGTTATCACGACCTGCCTCTTCTTCTTTGCGTGTGAATTCATGCATGTCCAAATACTTAGTTTATCATTTAAACAAATAGTAGTTTGACTATAATATTTTAAGTATTTAAGCAAATAGTAGTTTGAGGTATTTTATCTTCATTTTAATATTTGCTGGAGCAATAACAACTTTGAAGAAAAATGACTAATAGCTGCTCTAGGGTTTACATGACTTTTATGAATGGGTTTGGTTTTTTTTTTTACTCTATTACCCCATAACTGATTCACAGTCAGCTTCCAATTTCTTACTTTTGGATGGAAAAGTACTAGTAAGAAAACAAGTTCTTTGAATTAATCTTCATTATATAACCAAAACATAATCTATTCTTTAACGAATTGTTTCATCCCTTCATGTAGGCAGGAGCAGGTAAACAACAATCTGGCCAAGCAGAGTTATAACCTTATAATGCAGCAGTGTTAGTTCTCCAATTAAATACAAAGGAGGGGTTTAGAGTGATATGATTTTCATTCTAGTAATGCATAAGATAAGGTCAATGAAGCTTTGGTACATAAATAATTTATTAGTGCACAAGAACCCCATCAGATTGTTCTATTCTCTGTCTCTAGCTGGACAGTAAAAATACACCTAGGGCTGATTGCTTATGTATTATTTATTACAACATGTTTTTGGAGACATACTGGGGTGACTTAACATGTTATATGAATGAGAGGAGACATGAGTGGTACATGAGTAATCCTCGGATTTAAAGTTCTGTAAGGATATAGAGACACTGTGATGATGGGTGTATGTTAATAGAAGGATTGATGGCTTGAAAAATATCGAAGAAATGCTAGCCAGTGGTTTGTTTCTTTGTGCATTGTAATCAAGAATAACTTACCCTTTTATGAATTGTTCCAGTCCTCACTTGTTTTTTTCCAGCTTTCTTCTTCCCTAGTGTCTTCTTTCATTCCATCCCTGTCTTACTATCTTTTACAGGTGCCTTAGAATAAGCAGCATTTTCTCTCCTGACAAAACTATTGCTCTGGATAAGATTCCAGAGTTGCATGCACTCTTCTGAGTTGCTTTTAATGGTAACTTAATCTCTTCCTATGAATGGTAGTTTGTGAGCAACAACTTCTTGATCTCATTGAGGAAGATCTTGGTGATCATTTCATATATCAGATTTTAAAAATCAGACAGATCTTTAAAAACCTTTGGTCTGAATTTTCAGCCACAGAGTAGCCTGTGGTTTGCTTATGGTGTCAGGATGGGTAAACTCATCTTGCTCTATACACACATGCAGTGGCAAGTCAGAGGCCCAGTGATTGGAATTGCCTCTTTAGCAGTGGATGAAAGTGTTTCTAGAGTTTTATAGGAAGTATTTTGCATTACATTTAGTGATGTCTGACTGGAGAACAGAACTTAGAGATCAAATATGAGATCAATACCGTTATCTTGCTAACAACTGAAACCAAAGGAACCAGTAATGTATTACCTCACTACCTGTGTGGTGTGGTCATTGTGTTCTATATTAAGAAAAGCTGTCAGTAAAATAAGTAAGCTTACTTCAGTCAGTGCATATCTCAAACTCTGTTTATTCACACTGTGTCTGGGTTTTTTTAAGAAATATACATTCTCTTATTTTGACACCTTTTCTGGCTTTTTTTATAATAACTGTTTGCTGGAACTGCCTGAGTCAGCTGTATGTTCCCAAAGAGTATAGGCTTTAGAAGTTAATCTAATCTTATCTTGTAGTACTCAAGATTTTTTTATCCTTTATGTCTTACCTCTATCATGTCTTTTCTTTTTATACACTTGCATAGGTACACAGCTACTAGTAACTGATAACTAGTAGTAACTAATAGTAAATAATATTTTACTGGTTTTGTCATGTGAATATAAATCTTGGATTTGGACTTGATCAGTGCCATGGTCCAGATGAAAATCAATTTATCTGGTATTGTTTAGTAAACAAATCAGTAATTTTAAAGCCACTCAGGTGGAAATAGGATAAATAAAATCATTACCTTGGTCATGGAAATTCCATATTTGTTGGTGGTGACTGTAACAGGGAAGTAAAAAGCCTGTTACAAGTTAAATTGCTTTTATAAATTAAAGAGTTCTACACTCAGTCTACATTAACTGTGTTGGGAAGTGGGCTTTAAGAAAGGATCACTGAACAAAGAGAAATGAAAAGTAGATGTATATCCCATCTTATTTCTTAGTTGCTTGAGGTAACTGTCTTGACTGACTAAAATCTTGCGAGTTGTGTTTGGTTTTGTGCCATTTTTTTCCTTGAAAATAAAGTTCCTTCTCAGGGTGCTGGTATGGATTGGGAAAGGGAAGGATGCCTAGACAGATGATAGAATTCTAGTTTAGTGTATAAGATACTGCAGCAATTAATAAAGATAGGACAAGTATATTTGCATATATTGTTGTGCCAAAATGAGCTGCTTATTGCTTCACTGACCAGTAGTAACAGCTACTGCCAGTCAGTCTTGTTCATAAAACAGTATAAAAGAGGTTGTTGATAGCAGTCATCTTCTCCCCTTTTCAATCAGTCTGCTTTTGTTACAACAAAAGGAACAGTTTGTCGTCTTGTGGTAATTCTTTGAAATCTATAAGACCCTTCTGTTCTCATTACACCTCATTTCTTCAAGTATTTTGGTGTTAAAAATTTGAATATTAGCTTTAGTTTATACTTACCCTTTAACGTACAGTGGTGGTGTGGCGCTTCTGAAAGCTTAGGTGTAATTAATTTTAAACAAGCTGTCTTGAACTAATACAGCTTTTGGTTGATATAGTGTTGGCATAGTTTATACACTTTAGGATTACTTTACTGTAAACAGTCATGAGAAGCCCCTCCAGGAAGGTTTGAAGCAGGGTTGTGGCTACACTAAGTTTTCTGTAAGTTTAGCATCACCTTGTACAAAGTAATGAAGGAAACTTTTCTTTATGTGATCTCTTTGAGATGCTTTTCCTTCACTATGCCCAATGGCATTTCTCATCTTTCTAATCTCAGGCCTAGTCTGATGGGGGCGGGGGGGGAGTTAATGAATAAACATACTGTAATTTGTCTTTGCATCATTGGGAAAGAATAGCCTGGAGAAAAACAGTTAAGAAAAGGTAACAGCAATACCAAGCCTCAACATTTTCTGTTCTGTTTCAAAATATAGGTACCACAGTATTCAGTGATACAAGATTTTGTTTTTATTTTCCCACATCTCATTTCTTTATGGTTCGTTTGTTCTTCTCCCACCAGAAGTGATGAATTACTTCATTAATATAAGGACTGGCTGTGTAATTGGTGTGGCTGATATGTAGTTTGTCTGCAGTGTTTAAGAAAAATATATTCACATAATGTATCATCTATAAAGAGCTGGATTTGGGGACATAATACTTTGGAACAGGAGTTGATTAATCTATTGCTCTTCGTATGTGGATAGGCAAGCAGGCAGATTACAGAGGGTTTTCATCAGTGTAAATTCCCTTCTGTGTTGGCATCAGAAGATGGTCACAATGGAGCAGATGTGTTGTGTAAGCAATACTTGGGAAAGAAGTGCTTACTCTTGCTGTGCATTTGAATAGATGTGTAGTACTGAGGAAACAAGATTTACTGTGAGTTAAGAAGTCTATTTTGGTGCAGTATTGGGAATGATAATGAACTGCAGAATTTAATAATCCATTTTTCAACTGTGTTCGTTTCCTTTCCCAACACTATGTTTGTGTCCTACCTTGCATTGGTAAGCGAAATGATGGGAGGGGAAACAAAATACATTTTCAGATGATGTGGGTAGAAACTGGTAAATACAGTGTATTCTTGCACTCAACCTGCTTAGCTGAAATTCTAGAAAATCCTTTTTCGGTTGTATATGCATTCATATGTGTGCGCTCTGAAAATGTTCCACTAATATTGCAGGATGTAAAATAGTGTTCTAGAGAGTTATTGAGCACTCCATTAATTCAGTCAGGGTGGCGTAGATGAACCAAATGAACCAAAATATATTATTTGACTGAGTCTCATATGCTTGTTTCATAACACACAATGATCTGCATTGATCAGAAGTTTTAGTAAATCGGAAAATAAAGACAGGATTGATTTAGGTGTCACTAATTCTATCGAAAAACATCAATGCATACATAAAGGCACCTGCACTTTTGTATTGTTTAATAAGTAGCATTTTTGTAAGAATTTTCTTCTGCACTTAACTGGTGTAAAACTCTTACTCAGTCCACTAAAAATTTCAGTAATCTTTTTATTAAAACCAGTGCAAAGAGAAGGTTTTCCAGGTAACCCATGTCTTACAGTTGTGTTGCTGATAGAGCCATTTAAAAATGTTTTGATGCTATGATAAAGAATATGGTGTCTAAAAAGATAAAAGTTAACCAGAAAATATGAAAACACAGAAAATACTGTAATCTGTTTTCACTAAATAAGTAGTAGTAAAGAGCCAGCTGCTGACTGACACATCAGTAGATTCTCTGGAGCTGCTACTGAAACAGCAGCAAGTGATTTGTCAATGCTGTCACAGACCCATAAACTATGCACAGCTCTGGGTATCACCAGTGTAACTGCAGCCTCACCAGAGGAATCCTTATCCTTCAGCTGCACATATAACAAGATGGAACAAGGAGAGACAGATGTGATGAATGTAATATTATTGAATGCAAAATAAACCAGGAGAGAGGAATATTTATAAAATGGATGAATATAAACTAAAGCAGTTTTTAATCTTATCCTATTTCGTTTAGCACAAGCAGGATGGAGCTGATGCTTCTCTGCATCCCTAAGGCAAGGAGGATGCTGCAAACAGTGGAATTTTCTTTGGGAACTTTAAAAGGCATAGTGGTTGAAATATTCTTGGAAAAAAAAACCAAACCAAAACAAAAAAGCAGATGACAAGGAGACATGCCTTTTTCTATTAACTATTGAAAAGGTTTGAGCAATTCCGGATTTATACATGTCCTATGAGGCAGAAAAAGTCCAATAGAACTAAAATTCGTGCTTTGAATTCCAGTGTACCAATCTATGGCTCTTAACATCTTTATTGTGTTTATGCATAAATATTCCAATTTATTGTTACTTTCAAGCAGAGCTGAAACGAACTGTGTAATTTGATTCTGGTTTTACCTATGGCATCGAAGGGGGCAAATAATAACTTTCAATGTTTTAATGCTAATCATATTAGCGTTGTGTTATTTCAAGTATTTTCCTTCTCCTGTGTCAGTTAAGCCTGTTTGCTTATCAACAGAAGAAAATCTGGTATCTTTGTCTAATCTCAGCAAGCACACTGGTTGATGTCATCTTTTTATTCAGTGTGTGATCATACAGTCATTTCCTCTTCCACTACTGTAAGTCTTGAACTTAGTTTGGCTTATGTAAATTTTTTAGCCTCCTAATTTGGGATTTTTGAAGAAAATTTTCAAAGTGTTTGAGACTATTTTAGATAGTTCCTTAAATATTAACTAGGGAGTGGATACAGCTCCACAGGACAATTTCATACCAATATCAGCTATGAACATCCTACCCTGTGAAATATGTGACCATTTCTCAGACACTGCGTTCTGATCTCTTGCTCTTGATCCTTGGTATAGATATCAATTTTGGTCTTTATATTTATATGACTTATGGGTTTGCTACCATTAGCATTTTATTTACACTTTTGAAGTCTTCCCAATTCACCACATTTGGTTCAGCCACTGGAATGTCTGAGTGGGATCTATATATTTCACTGATGCAACCAAGCCAGATGTTGCTGTTCAAGATCACATCTGATGTGCTCAGCAACTAATGGGCTTTCAGTCATCAGGGTCAAAGATAGAACTCGTACCGAGTAAATGCCCCCAGAACATTTGTGCTGTGAGCACTTGGGTCTCCATCACCAACTGCTTTGACCTTCTGATCTGTTCTTACGGTGCTATAAATTATCTGCTTTTACAGGCATATTCTTTGTGGCCCAAGGTGGGCAGCAGCCCACTCGCTCCTCTGTCCCAGGAAGCCATTTAACATTCCTACCCTACTGCCCCTTCTGTCTACGCTGTTACTACAAACCAGCTTGCACGTAATCCTCATGTGTGTGTAAGAAGAACCAAGGAACAGGCTTTATTTGTCAGAGTCCTGAGGAACTACTCTCACTTTTGGTGTCAAACCAAGAGGCTATTTACTTGGATTTCTTTGTAAGTAAGGCAGTGAGACTTCAGCTTTCAGGACTATGATACAACTGTCCAAGTCAAACACTTTGTGGCATCGCTAGCTGTATGATATGGAAAGACTTACAATAATCAATTGTCTGTTTGCTTTCATAGCAAGTAATTAATTACTTGGTTGTGTGTACTGTTATCATATGTCTTGAAGGAGGCACAATATGCTTTTTTGTCCTTTCTGGGTAATGTATGCCTTGTCATACTGATGTTTCCTGGGGTTAGAAGAAATTGCTTAAAATGCACACTGTCTTATACTTCTTATCATCACTCAGATGAGCCAGAGGCTTTCAAGAAAGCCTGGTCCACAAGAGGATGGTGGTTTTTTGAGACCACCACATTCTGTAATCAAATAGTTCTCTTGACAGACAATAATTTACTGGTTTTTAGAGGAAAATTCCAGAATTTGGTAGAAGTATCTATTAGCTGTTGAAAAACAATAGAAAATAAAGCCATTAGAAGTCTAATGGGACTTAGTATCTAAGCACCATAGATGTTCCTAAAGCATGTCCTTTTGTTTCAGATTTGCAGACCAGTTTATCAGTAAAGACACAAATGCAGTTTTCGTCTTCACCAAGCTGACCTCCTGTTTGGCTCTCAGTGTATCCTCTAGTAATTTTTCTACATCACTGCTAGTAAAGTGCTAGCAGCGATTCTTCTATTTCTCCTGTCAACCAAGCTTTATTCAAGTTTGACCTTCTCTTTGTCAGACAAGCATCACTCATCTCTCATGATGTGCTAGCTTTAATATTCTCTTTCAAGCATTATACAGTGTCTTCCTAGAATAAGCTCCAGCAATACAACATCCTCTAGGCTTGCACAGCGTGATGGTCTGTGGTGGCAGTAATAGCTTGTGGGTACAGCATTTATTATTTTAGCATGGCTTAATTTGTGTCATTGTTTTGGGCAGACAATCTATATGTGCTGCTTCTATTTGAACCTCCATTATTTCTCCTTCTTAGCAACACATGCTAATTAGAATTGCCCAACTAAGACTGCAAACTATTTTTGAAGATGAGGACTTCGCACATGCTATTTCCATGGAACAGCTGTATTGTTATCTAATTCCAGCAAGAATTTTGTCTGAAGGGTTTTCTTCCAGGAATGACGTAATTATCAGTCAGCTTGACATTCTTGCAGCCACTTTGCAGAACTAAAGATTGAAATGGTACTTCGAAAGAATGATGAACTTAATTCTTTTTCCCATTTGGTGTTATGCAATTACACACACTTCCAAGATTGGAAAATCAAGGGTTTGATTCATTTTCATCCTGACCTTTCCTAACAGCTTAGATTTTTAGAACCTTATTACAAGTCCTTGTGCTGTGGCGGGGGGTGATGTTGAACTCAATTTTTGCAGTCATTAAAGAAAGAGGAGTGTATTGGGACAATGATCTGCTGATCAGAAAAATGTAGAAGTGAAATAATGACACAAGACTTGAAGGATCATTATGATGGGGAGGGAGGACAGAACCATTCAAACCTCTTTGGTATAAATATCTCTGCTGATGGATAAGGCTTATTGTCCAGTTGTAGTTCTGATGGCATCACGAGCTACAAAAGCAAAGGTCTATGTTCACTTCTATATCTTCATTGCTAATATATTTTTTATACTGGAAGAATCTGCCTTTTCAGCATCTTTCACAGTTTTTTTTTTTCTCAGAAGTTTGGGTATGGAAATTAGCTATCTTGTATGATGAATTCCTGTGTTGTGTGGTGAATTACAGATAGCAACATCGCTACTAAAAAGGAATAAATTAGACCATGACTTAATTTGAAAACAGTTGAGAAACTTTAGAAAAGTTAGAAAAGTTATCTTATCTAGAATGGCATATGGTATAGAGGCATAACATGAAGGCAGTTACTGGTATTTCATAATGTAGTGAATTTTCACTTAAAATAAAAATCTAAGGAGGAGCAAACTAATTGAAATAAAATAAATATTGCATAGGGTTAACTAAATGAACCACTGTTTACACTGCTCCTCGTACACTCATACTTTTTTAGGTTAGTTTTTTGAATGTGTGGGTGACAGAAATTAGTTACATGAAGATAAGCTCTTTTAAGTAAATCATTGTCATTCAACAGTATAATCTGAGATGTCTAGCCTTGAATCCCTGATTTGAAAATACATTCAGTGGTCTCTTACATAATCACAGTTCATTTCTTATCTACATCAAGGAATGTTCCTGTCTATTCTGGTAACCTAACGACTACTAAAGTGAATTACTTGGTGACTCTACACACTTCCTGATTGGGTGCTCTCATACACACAGAGAACACTTCCACAGTTCAGATTATTTCCCTCATGGTGAGTTTGGAAGAAGCAGTAAACAATGAAGAAGTTTTCAAACGTATTTTGTCTCTGAAGATGCAGTCATTTGTTACAAAGAGATGCTCTCAAGATTTCTTTTTGGGAAATTTGCGTCAGTTGTCTGCTTTATGCAATTTCTATTCAGAAAAGAGACCATTAGATAGGTGGGGTTTTTGTTTCTTTGTCTGTTTTTTTTTATATATGTAGCAACTGCAAAGAGCAACTTAATCAAAAAACATGATATATTTTCTCCCTTCCTAATTTTTGATTGTCACTCTTCTTCCTAAATTGAGGCACAATTAGGTTCCAGTAAAAGAAGCGTAGTGAAATTTGATCAAGTTGGCTGAAACCCAAGAAAAGTAAGGAAAATTTCATATGTCCATCTCTCATGCTCTGAAATACAAAATTCCATTTAATGTGGAAGACAAGTCTCAACAGTTTTTAATATAACTGTCTAAACAAGTGAATGAAACATGGAATTCCTATGGTTCTTTAGGCATCTTGTAGCAGAATACCTTCAAATTATTTAAAAATTGCATTCCACATAATATGAGATTTATTATGTGTCTTTATGTGGCAGTATTACCAATGTTTTGATTAGACATTCTAGAAAGAAGGTGTAGATTGCATGAAGAGGTTATGATGAGGCTTCTTAACTTACAAGGAGTGTCTTGCTTAAAACTTCCCTCAGTCCCCACATTCCTCTTCACCTTTTGGACCCGTCCTTTTTCACAAGTGTGAGAATTGATGCAGTCTCAGTCTCTCCCACTTCGAGTCTTGTTGGTATTTGCTCTCTTGCCTTTTTTCTCTCTCTCATTTGAGCAGATGCTGCTCCAACACTCTGGTTTTAACTATTCCTCATATTTTCTTTATCCCTCATAAAAGCATATTTCTGTTTCCAGCCAGCCCAACTCACAGTCATCTCATTACTCCTGGCTCTGCTCTCACCCTGCTTATGAAATGCTGTAATAACTTTGTAGTGGGAAAGTTGGATCATATGGTTGTCCAAATCTTCTTTATATGCTTGTGGAGAAAGAGTGGCCAGTCATATCTGATGTTGTCAGACAAATACATTTCACAAATAAATACATTTTAAAAAGGGATTTTAAGAGTAAGCTCATTTATATAAATCTGCTCAGTCAAATAAGGTTAATTTGACAACTAAAACACTATAGCTTCATTTAGCCAAGAATTAATTTCTGAGGCTGAATGAAAAGTCTACTGTTTCAGAGGAGGGGGTAGGGAAGTTTTGAAGTCAAAACATCAGAATAGTTCACATCCCAGCAGAAAGATACCTTAATAAATTTTTCTAAAACGTGAAAATAGAAATTGATATCATGTCCATTTATATTCAGGAGATGAACTATGAAAATTATCAATTCACAGCCTATCAAGCATATATTCTTGGTGCACAGAGATGTGCTTACTGTACTTTCACTAAATTGTGGAGTTTACTATTAGTAAGAGTTTTGATTTAATATTATGTAAAACAGAGCATAATTTTGCCTTTGGTCAAGTAGGTATGGTTCATTCTTTTAGGCATACTCTTTCTAAAAGGATTGTTCACAACAGCAGTGAAGGAAAGCTTGACCTGTAGTCAAGCACAGGAAAATGACAAATTTTGTGGTCTCAGAAAAGAGAAGAGACTGTTGCATAGCTGGATTTTCTGTGGATTCCACTTTGGTGTTATGATATTGCTAATATTTAGCAGCTCAGTCCTCTTTAACCTTTTTGAATAATACAAAATCAGATATAATTTGACCTGTAAAACATGTTTTCAGCAGTTTTTCTCCGGTTTCTATTCTGCCCATTCTTGTGCATGTGCTTTGCTTTGATCACATAATTAGCCTTTAAATTAGTGGCATAATAGATACTTTTAGTTCCCTGGATTGTCACTACTATGCTGTATTCAGCTTTACATTTGCCAGTATATTTTTGATATATGCATTTGAATGTGATATTTTCTTCCAGATGAACTGGTTTAAAAATGAAATGTGGCACACATTTAAGGTGTAAATTATTATTTCGTAATGTATATAACCTGAGATATCTCCAGACATCTCAAAAATACCCGAACTATTTAAAGGGTTCACAGAATGTGTCCTCCCTTTGGGGAAAAAAAGTGGAAAGATCAGTAAGGTGACAATTAACACAGTTTCATGTATGCACTGTAATATAAAGTGTGAAAGTCAATAAAGTAAGGGTAGATATTTCTATCAGCAAATATTTTCTGTCTGATAGTAAATGTGAATACATCATGTTTTTGCATTAGGCAATTTAGAATTGTATATGTCATATCTTATACTTTCACAATTGTAGTTCTTTTATTGGCATTTGGGGACAATTTCTGTCATTATATGAATAGCTGTGATAGAATATTTACATTTCAGGAGTTGGAGTGGGGGGTGTGATGTGTGTATATCCTTGGTAGAAACACTTTCTAGTGTGTTTATATCCTTAGTATAAACACTTTCCTTTTCCTTGAAAATAGAGCATTATTTTTTTGAACACTCCAATTATATTAAATATATATTCATTAATATTAAAAATATATTTAAAAAAGAAAATTAAAAATCATGTGGAGATGGGATATGGTAGATTATATACTATCCACACAGTCCTTCATAAGTGGCAGGGGTTCTTATCTACTGAGAACATCTTTTTGCTTGTTTAAAATGTAGTGAGAGTGACCTTGGACAATTATAAGCACAGATGTACTTGGATTCTGGTCTACGGAATCCAGATTAAAACAGTAACAGATTTTTATGGCATAAGATATTTTCTCAGAGACTGTTTTGTCTAACCTATATTCCCCTTCTTCCCAATTCTCTTTCAGATAGCGGTTCTGTGGATGAAAAGGTTTAAAATCACCTATTTGCTATAGGGATCATCTATTTTGTTGATGTTTGTTTGTGACTTCTTTGACCTGTTTTGTTCCTTCATTTCAGTTGTGAAATCTGCATGTTTTTTTTCCCCAGCTTTCCACTCTTTTGTTCTCCTTTGAGTGTATTGCAAATGTGTTGCATTTATAAACAGGATAACCCTCACTGTTGTGCTTATCATAATTGCCAACACAGGGGTCTGCTACTGTCAAACATGATATCTCATATTTGCCTCTAATTATCACCTACACTGTATACACTATAGGACTTAAAGGGCAACAGTGTTTGGGAAGCAATACCTTGTCTTCCCATGGGTTCTTCCAGTGTGTTTCACTAAATGCTGAATGCTACCAAAATGTATCCCAAAGGAATAGTTACTCTAGCTTTGGCCTGGAGCTGACCCTGCTAAACATTTTCATATGTCTTATATGTTTGAGGCTGTTGAATTCTGTGCAAAAATTGCTAAAAGCAACCAAGTAACTGTACTTTTTTTGGTCTCTATTAAAGGCTCGGATAGTGAGTGGAAGTTCCTTGGATGCTTCCAAGCTTTATGCAGTCCAGGCATTTACTGGGTAAGTACCAATATGACTGTGAATGTTGTTATTTATATCTGCAAAGTGGTCTCATAGCATTGTAGTATTTTTTCTTATTTTAAGAAATTGCATTATTTTAAAGGGAAAATACACAACAAAACTGACCGTGTCTTCTCCTTTTAATTTTTTTAATTTCTTATTTTTTTGAGAAAGCAATACAACAATTCAGATGCCAAGGCTGATTGGGTGACAGATGTTTTTACCCTTTTTTGCATATAAAATAGATGCCCTTTGAAGCTGTAACATAATTTTGTCTTCATTCCAGTAAATGTATAGTAATATAATGCTAGTAATATAATATCAGTCTAGTACCTAAAAGCTCAAGGTCAAGGGAAAAAGATCTTTCAGCTGCTGAGTGTGAATGTGGCAGAAACCAGAACTCTGTTGTCTCCAGATGAAGTTATCTTGCATGCAGTTGTAGGGATTCCTTCCTTTGAGGAAAATCTCTCCTTCCTATTTTGCATTGTCTGGAAAGGAAAAGAAGTAAAAGTCATTGGTAAATTTATCAGTTACATTAGTTACCTAATTAAAAGGGTTATTATTGTTTTGCTGGCACAGTATGAAAGCACTTTTTGCTATAGATATGCTTTGTTACAAAGACAAGGTGATGACATCAAATTAATCATTCATCTTCTTGTTTTGATATCTGAAAGGCCATACAACAGATGCTAGATACTATGAAGTTTTCCTGTTTAGATTCCTATGTTTGGGAGTAGGGCTTACCCTAAAAGGTAAATGTGGCATTAATTTCCTTAATGTAATTCCCATGCTTCTGTGGAAGGTATAGTTAAGGTAACATTTGTACTTATTGTTAGACCTTTAAGAACATTAAGAGCACTCTCCAGCTTTTCAGTGGCTTAGGGAGTTTCCATATAGTTTGTTGTACCTCGAAGTCTTATGTTTCTGCCTTTCCCAGTTCACAGACCCTTCAGAGCTGCTGTAAAAGTGTGAGGCCATATCTGACATGGGGCAGGATTAGTCCCTGAACGCAAACCAGAGGAGAAGCAGTTTAACATCTAGTTATTGTGTAATTTAGGAGAGCATTTTGTAAGCAGACTCTGAGAGTGTAGGTACTGACAATCAGGTATTGACATCTATGCCTATAGCAAGCTGTATGTGACCATACTGTTTTACCATATGCACTACTTCCCATAACCAGTTCCTTAAACACCATTTCCTAATAGATGTAGGCATTTAAAAGGTAATGCAGAAGGGTGCATAGAATTCTAATTTTTTGTGGGCTGTACACAAAACAGTCTCATAGGTGTAAAGAGAACTTTTGCTACTGACAATGACAGTACAGAGTGAAGGTGCTTTTTTATGCTCTCTCTTCCAGTCACAGGTGAATAAACTCAAATACTGAATCCTCTGAGAATAAGCTGTGTCAATCCCTTGTGCGGACATCCTGTAACCACTGCATGGGACAACTTCAAATGACTGACAATAGCTCAATACTAGCTCATGTTTTTAGATTAAACATTACTTCTATTGCTGACGAAGTCGAGACTGAGCCTCTCCTCCCTTGTCTGCAATATCTTTTTGAAGCCTCTGTTTCACTAGGCCTTCCTGAAAACAGTTATGCAGTTTTCATTTAACTTCTCATTCAGCCAAAGAATGCTGTCATTTCAAAGACTTCTGTGGCTCTGTTTTAATCACACTTCCCACTCTACTCCTGCATACAAAAACTAATCCTAAATTCTAGGATTCCTCAGCCTTTTCACTGACTGCAATTTTAGCTATGATTCTTTTTTTCCTCTTACAGTCTCCAGAACGTGTTACTATTTGAAGTGAAGGCAGATTCTTTCCCTCACAACCATGATACTGTGCTTTATCTATATAGAAATATCTCAATTGCCTCTTTTCTGCCTTGCTCTTCCCTGCCTGTCATAGCACAAAGCTGTGAACCCATCTCACATGCACATCTCACCAGCACATTCCACGTCCAGGGACTGCAACCCTTCATTCTCTGCAATGATCTCCACTTGGCTGCATGAAATGAGAGAAAAGCCAGGACGAAAAAGTAAAGGCAAAGACCAAATACAGCTTTCCTGGGGTTTCTCATCCAACATCTCTGTTAAATGGCAACAAGCACCACCTTTCTTGGGTTTTCCATACCAGTATCTCATAATGGCTTGTTCATTTTAACTTTCTGCTTCATTTTATTGAAAATGAGACAATTTAGAGTTCATTATTCACATATTTTTGAAAAGTAAAAGGAGGTCAGCTGGGTTTTTTATCATGAATCTTGGGTACTACTGTTTACTTCTTCCAGAGACTTGCTCTATATTAATTTACTGCTTGTCTGATGGCAAGTCAGAGGCTGATAATTTTACACATGGACTAATCCATTCTGAAATTTGCTAATGATACACAGATGGTGCTGCATGCAGATGATTACTCCTTTCCTTCAGTGGCATGTTCTCAGTGGTAAAACAAACTTATTTTTCTTGGACTCTGACAAATTCAAATCCATTATTGTTGTGCAGAATATCTTCAGAAGCACACAAAAGACAGTATTACAGATTTTTTTCATGGCTTGATTAATAACTCTCCTTAAACTTCACCATCTTCTATGTCAAGTTACGGTTGGCTTATAATTGGGCATAGCGAGGGGAGTAGAGGATTTAATGTATAATCTATATTAACATGAACAGTTTTTCTATGGCTAGTCTTTAGTGTTCCAAAGATTATATACGAAGCCTAGTATTTCATTGTCAATGCAGCAGTGACCAGTTTGTTAGTTCTGGTAAAGTAGCTATTCTGTTTTTCAATAAAATTTGATCTCACAATCCAGAGCAGTATATTAATCTTTACCTCTGGTGATAGTCAACGATCTTTGCATATTTACAGTCCTCTTACATGCTATTAGAAGGATCCATTTGTCCTTATACAGAAAATTTGTGCTTTGGAGGATTTCTAATTTACATCTCCAAAGTCAGCTGTTTCAGTAGAGATGCAAGAGAAAGTACTACGTGAGCAGTTCTCCAAAAATAAGATTGATTTCAGCAAAGAAGGAGATATTGTTGTCTTCTAGGAGTTCAGCTGGTCATTGATTCATTGGAGTTTCATTCAAAAACCCCAAGAGAAAAGGAGACAGTTTCCCTTTACAAGCTGCAGTCTCAGATTGCAGTTCTTCCCTCAAACGTGCTTAGCTTCTTTAATCTCTTAAAGGTATTCAGGTGAGTAGGTGTGTATGTGTAAGGATTTTCTGACATTGCCATATTTCAAAAACTAATTGCAGAGAAGCTGCAGAAGCTTCTGGTAGAATATATAAACTTCTTGGTAATAGCTACAGTACCACCCTGGTATTGTCAGAAAAGATGGTGAAGTGCCTTTAAAACCAAAATATTTAGTGTAATTGATATTTCACTTTGCAGATGATAATTGGAATGAGTTTTAGTAATACTTTTTCAAAATAACAAAACAGGTACCTCTTTACCATATATAACTTAGAAGTAAATATTTGTTACATTGTAGAGATGCAGAGAGGAATAAGCAGATCAAGATGTTTCTGCTAAGTTGAAGTTGAGTTGGAAATCATAATGAAAAGATTGTGGGGGGGAAGTACAGAATGAGTAGAAGTTTAAGCTATTTAAAGAGACAGAGGTGTGAGTTATGACAGGTTACTGAC
The DNA here is from genome assembly GCA_013399855.1 of Oxyruncus cristatus. Taxonomy (NCBI): domain Eukaryota; kingdom Metazoa; phylum Chordata; class Aves; order Passeriformes; family Cotingidae; genus Oxyruncus; species Oxyruncus cristatus. The sequence goes on from VXAY01001096.1 coordinate 172,461, forward strand.
TGAGCATAAATTACACCACTAATGTCATAATAAAATATCTTTGCATTATGTATTCATCTGCCTTTATTCTGTCATTCTTGCTGTTCCCTCAAAAGCCAACCTTTTCTTTCTTTGGTAACATCATCAACATGCTTAATTCAGACATAACTTTTTTTCCCCAGAAAAAGACTATTAGTCATTCTTGAATTTGATTTTTTTTTTCCTTGCTATATGCTACTCCTTAATGATTAGTAAAAGGATTTCAGTAAGAACCTCCATTTCACTTTGTGTTATAGAGCAGAATAACAGATGGAAGTGATTTTACATATAATGCCTGTCAGAAGTAACTCTTTGTGGCATAAGAATTCCTTATACACAGGATAAATTTTATTTACTGCTGATGGAACTGCTCCTGAGTAGCAAAAAGCCCTGAGTTTCTGAGTTTATCTCTTAGTTTCCAAACATTTACAACCTCTGAAGTGTTATTTTATTTCTATCACACTTTTGCTGGGTTTGTAGGTGTCTGGAAGTTGCAATTTGGGTCTACTTCAATCTTTATGTTCTAGGAAGAAAAACTTCAGTATAACAACCCTTCACAAAGACTGTTCATGTCAAAATATAAAGGAATTGCATAAACAGCTTATGAATTCCTTTCCCTTTTTTAGATGATGATGCAGATGCATCAGAAGGGGGTATGAAAGAAACAGATTATTTCCTGAATTTATAGGCTAAGAGTTAGGATAGTGCTTGGACAGTGGTAATGTTAAAATAAACTCTCTTTTGCTCTAAGTGCTTTACTCACTCAACTAAGATATGAAAGGCATGACCATTTTTTTTCTTGGAACTAGAAGGAACTCTTTAAAGAAAAACAGAGGGATGCCTTGATTTTAATACAGGCAACTTGGGAATTTTATGTGCAAAAAATTGTGTCAATATGGACTTGATCCATTAGAAGATTTAAATTAATATTCTGAAGATTGTACTTTTTTTAAAAAGCATCCAAATTACAAGAATGTTTTAAACTAGACTTATCTCTTTTTGAATATCTGTCAGGCTTCAACAATAACTCAAAGTCAGTAGAACTGCTTACTCCTTGCTTAGCTTTTCAAGAATCCATGTTTGAAATTCTACAAGTCAAGAAGCCTGTTGGAATAGCAAGGGGATCAAATAGAATCCCATTTTATTCCAAGTGAGAGATAGAAATTATTGTAGGCTTTGCCTTAAAAAAACCCCAAACAAATAAAAACTCAACTTTAGAAAATGAACAAAGAAGCAAACAAGCAAACCTCAGTGATCCAGAGTCCAACATTCAATCTAGCCCAGCATCCTGCTCCTCCTGGCAGTGCCCAAAAGAAGATACATAGGAAATTTTCTGAAAACATATCAAAAGTATCCTTAGGATACTCTCCTGGCCTTCAGGTCTTCCAAGAGTTTGTAATTCAGAGATCACTTAAACCAGAGATTATGCTCTTTTTTTTGTAATGCCTTTTAATGCATTTCACTTTCCTTAAGTCATTTGGAGTTCTGGTGTCTGAGTTTTGTTGGCTTGTGTTGATTCATCTTGAAGATATTAGCAGTGGGGTTACCAGGGATGAGTCTCTCCTAACTGTGTACAGTCTGGCCCAGCAGCAGAACTCAGCATTGAATTCAGTTTACATCAATGTACCAGCCTGGAAATCAGGACACCTGAGGTCTCTGATTCATAATTCATTTTGGATTTAGCTGCAGCTCTGGAATTGTAACATCTACATCCAACAGAAATCCTCAGACAGAGTCTTACCTTAGATACAGAATTTGTCAACTTTTTTGTCAACAGTCTGTCAGCTGGTCAGGGTGGGGTGTGGGCACTGTAATCCTCAAGTTACCAGAGGATCTGGGACTAAGTGCTGACCCTTCCAAAGGAAGTGAAATTGATTTCAGTGATATCTCTTTTCATCCAAAAATTGTTTTGTGTAGGAATAAAATGAGGACTTGCGGATGATAAACCTTCTCTGAGAATCTCAGAGTATCTCTGAATTAGACCCGGCAAGGTATTTAACAATCTTCCAATATCCAATGCAGAAAAAGTTCAGGAGGATAATACCTGTGTTAAGTGTTCTGAAGAGTCAGGAAGAATGAGGCACATTGTTATTTGTATCACTATGTATTCTTTCAAATTCTATTGTGTCAGGCTTTTATTCTTCGAAGTGATTACAAGTTGCTCTTTGCTGCGGTTTCCAAGTTATATGTGAGTTCTAATTAGAGTTTAATTGTGTGCTTAATGAAAAAGCTTAAACCAGGAAAGAGAAAATAATGATGGTCGCCATGGAAGTATCTTAAAATGGGACAAACTCTGTTTTTCAATTCACATGAAGTTATTTGAGATGTGAATCTGTGACTTCACTAGATATTGTAGTCTTTATCAAATTTATTGCAACAATGATATTCTCTGCAGTGTTGGTCTGTATCTCAACTACCAGATATACAAGACCTTTTCATGGAAAACTACTGTTATAACTTCTAAATAAATGGTGAAAAGTTTCAGGAGGTATTAAACAGCCTTTCAGCTACTCTACTTTGGGTGAATGCCAGAAGTAAAAGTCAGCAGCACCAAGAACACTTACACCAGCTTTTCGTAAGAAATAGAACATTTACCTTCTTTAGCTGATAACGGCTAATTTTGATTTTATCTGTAAATACAGGTGTTATAAGCAGTTCTTAATGATGCAGACCTGTAAGACCCATGTTTGTATTTTCTTCTTTGCCTTTGTATCTCTGACAGTGGACTGTATGGCATTGACAGCATGCCAGACCTGCGTAGGAAGAAATCTTTTCCCATTGTTCGAGATGTGGTGAGTAACTTCTGAAACTGTTAATTCCTTTGTCAGTTGTCTACATCTTCCTTGTAGTTACTACTGTGCACGTGAATGACAGTTTGTCAACCGTTGTTTTAGGGGAAATAGGTGTCTTGAGAGACTGGATTGAGGCCAGTAAAATTCAGTGAGGCGGTTGTTATAATGGACTAGATAAGTCTGAATATCTCAGTGAATATTTAGATATTACTTGTGTAATCAAGTAATGTGCATTTCATGCAATAAGAAACTGCCCATTCTCATTTTAAGTTAGCTTATGAAGAGAGATGCTATTACAGGTTTGGGATAGTGATAGACTTGATTTGTTTTGATACCGAAAGAGGAAGAAAGTTCCTTCTAAAAAGCAGCCCTTTTTCACTATGACTATTTTAAAGATTTATGCACACTTTTGGTATGAGATGAGACATGGGGGTTTTTAGCAGACATCACAGAAAAAAATAGTCTAGAAAAATAAATCTCAGAAAGGTGAAAAGAATGGCAGTTCCTTTGAGATTTATTCTGACTTCCAGTCTAAATAAGATTAAGTAGAATCTCTCTGCTCTGAAGAATTTCAAATGCTCTTCACATTTCTCTTTTTCTTTTCCTGAAGTTCGGAATTCATAATTCAATAAAATCCATACTTAGTCTCTGATGGCGGTGAGCCCCCAAACCAATTTTTCGTTGTAGAGAAATGACAGGGAGTTAGCCTAAGTAAATGTTACTGGAGCTGTCATTAAAAGATCAACCTTTGTTAAATTATTGCTCAGTGTTTTCTCAGCTACACCATTCAGTTACTTTGCGGTGATGCACTGTGCTATGTGAACAGTCAGAGAAAGCACAGCAACCATTTTAGGGTAGAGAAGTCAATGAAATGTTACAATGTGTGACACAGGAGAGCCTGCCTTCATTCATATTTTTGACAGCAACCACTCCACTGTTAGTTGTATCACACAAGTATAATCTACTACCCCATTATGACACTCGTATGCATGTTAAATGACTCTGTTTTAATTGTTGGAACTGTTTGCAGAAAAGTATAGCTCAGAATGCATCAAGACATCAGAATGTTAATTATTCACTTTGAAAGGAATAACACTTTCATTTTATTATTCTAGTATGTCAGTGATTACTGCTTTACTGTGCAGTCACTGGATGATAACTCCTCTTGAAGGAATTCTATCTTTAATAAGTATAAATTGAAGAGTTTTAAAACCAAAATTCATTCTGAAATTGAATCGTTATGGGCTTACAGTATAGTTTTGGCTATGTGTCCTTTAACTATATACGTCTTTAAAAGAGTAAATTGTATCACAATTCAGTTCTACAACTGTAAGCCTAAAAAACTTCTACCAACTTTAGAAGAACTTATTTCAGACTTATTGTAGGTCTTCATCTTCGGAAGATTATTTGTATTTAAAGGTATATGTTTCAAGCAGCCTCCCGCAAGCTCTGAGCTTTCAACAGACCTCATTTCAATCAATGACTTAATGATCAGGTCCTTGTAAGATGTGATACATTGTAAATGATTCTTATTTTATGCTTACTTCTCACTGTTTCAGAAAAATAGAGATAATATTGCTAGAGTGATAGACTCTTTTGATACTGACTGAAATAGATATAATTTCATATATATTTTTGATGCAATAAATCTGACAAATTATTAATATTCTTTAAAATTTCTTTCCTGTCTTGGCTGGATTTTTCAGGCTATGGTAAGTACTTTTATACTGATAAATATTCTAAAATTATCATAACAACTTTTATGGTTTCATTAATGTCGTATTTTATTATGACCTTCTGCTGAAAAATAGGAAAAATATTTTATGATCAAGAATTTAGTCATAAGAGAGTGTCTTGTCCTCTGCATCATATATACCAAAATTATTAGAAAAGGTTTATGTTAAAAAGTTATTAATGTATTCCAAATATCCTTTCTAATGATACAAGCAGAATGTTTAGTACCCAAGCATGATGCTTCCCCTGTGCTCCTGAGAGCCTTAGAAACCTCGAGAAAGAGAAGTTGTGAGAGCTTTTCTAATTCCACTGAATGTGAATCATAATAATATGATTATCTTTGAGGCTGGACAGGGCATGCTTTTGTGTCTGTGCTACAAATATGAAGAAAAAGTAAATGGTATTAGAGTTATGCCCACTAATGATCATGTAGTCGAGCTGAATTGTCATTTCCTTTCTAATACTTTTTCTGGGCTTAATACTTAATTTCTATTGAATATTTAAGGATCAGACATCAACTTTTTGATAGAAAAATTACAGTACAGGGCTAAGTAATTTCAGGCAGTGGATTGCTTCCTTTCAAGTTATGTCTTCCTCATTCCTGCTCCCCTTCCACCCCAGCACCCCAAGCAACAGAGTACAAATCTTCTTCCAAAATAAAGTTGAGATCTGGTAAATTACCTTTGGTTTCTCAAAAAGAAACAATTCTAAAATTGTGCAGCCTTTAAATACTGGAAGCAGTAACATTTTTGTCTAATTCATCTGCAGTGGGTAACTTTTACATTGCATTAACAATACACCAGCATTTGTAAAGTGTTAACAAACATTTTGTCTTCAGCTGTTGATAGCAGCTTGTATGGTCTTTTAAAGAAAAAAATTAAGAATGAGAAGGTGATCAGGAAAACTGAAACCCTCTGTAAAACCTGAGGAATGAGCACTGCATGAAAAATCATGAACAGTCACATTGGCTTGACTGGTTTTTCCGCTGTGCTACTTTAGTACAAAAAACCCAGCTTACTTATTTCATCGTGATAGGGGACTCTTTTTTTTTTTTCTCACCAACACAATTTTTGTTTAACATTTAATTGTAGCTTGAGTCCAATTTGCTTTTACTTACAACTACCATTTTTCATTTTTTTTTTCTAGAATTACTTCTAATTTGATTTATTTGTTTAAGCTGCTAAGGCAAATTTGGAGGTAATGTATAAGACAGTGTAGATACAAGTCATTAAGTCATCTAAAAGGCCTTGAGCATAAAGGAAACTAATTTATTTAAATCCTGTATCAGAGATTTGGAAAAACATTTAAAAATTAAGTGGACAATGTTCTGCCTTATCATCTTCTCTTATTGTTTGGGGTTTTTTATAAATTTGTTTTTATGTTCATAGTTCAACAGCACTTACTTAAGGTCTTACACTGCAGGTCAAATTCTCGCATAAGGAAAGACGTGAGGTAGAATCTGAACATCAGTTTGAGGGTAATCAGGTGTAAACTGCTAACATAAGACTTGTGTCCTGTTGAAGGAGAGTGACGAACCACTTCAGGTTCCTGTTGCTCACCACCTTCTTCTGATGCTCTGGCAATCTGGGCTTCCTAGAGAGCCGAGATGATTAGTTGCACTTATCACCAACTACAATATCTCAGAACAGTAGCATTTTATTTATGGACTTCCTCTTGCAAATGCAGTTTATTCTGACCGTAATATATGTATGGAAATAACCTTTGTGGGGTTTTTTTGTTTTGGTTTTTTTTTTTCACTAAAATCCCTGTAAATTTAATCTATATGACTGGTAAATATAGTGGTTTATCACAAATCCCTCTGGATATCACTTTCTTCCAACCTGACAAACACTTGATTGAGGACAACCTGATTACCTGTTTTCTATCAGGTTTTGTTGTTTTATGTAGGACACTGTACTATAATTTTAGATACATTTATGACTGAGGAGCAAAATGGTGAAGTTCCATGATTCCATGAGCACCCCATGGGAGAACTGGGCTTCAAGGACAAGGGACAGGGCCAAAATTGCCTCCTTTTTTTCCTTTTTCTCATGGGAAATAATATCTGTTTATTGACTTCTACTGATATCATGAAACTGCAATTCTGCTGGCTCATGTACTTTGATGAATTGCTGGAGGACAGAACACAGTAGCAGTCCCCATAATCCAGGTTAATGTTATCATGCTCTTTGCACTCCTGCCCTGACAAGCCATCCACATTGTTCTCTCACATGGAATGGTTGGGACTGTGCAACTCAGACCTGAAAGGATCAAATCCCTTTCTAAGTATAACGGACATGAAGTCTACAGTTCAAAACTGTAAAACAAGCATACTGCAGGAAAGTAAATATAAATGGGTACTTTGCAAGACTTTGAGAAGAAACCTCTGCTTTAAGAGGGATCAAAAGATGCGTGCTTTTAAAGTGATTCTTTTTAACCTGAAACTGTACTGATTATGAAAATTGTTTCTTTTCTTCTTAATGATCCCATTGCACTTTTACTTACCATTTTTGACTTTGATGCCCGGGTCCTGTTGCATTAGGTTTTGTCACAAAAAGTTTGAAACAGGAAAGCCTCTGGGCTCCGTTTAATCTTTCCTGTGACTTTTTCAATCTCACTGGCACTCACTGATGGAATTTCTCATATTCACAGAAATAGAATGAAAAGGTGGTTACAGAGAAGTAACAGAATTATTTACCTAATAATAATAGAATGGGAAAACTGATAGCAAATTAATGGCATAGAGTGGGTAAACTGCTGAGTTTAAAAGAAAAAAAAAAGGAGAATTCTTTGCATCCCATCTTAACTGTAGTAGGACAGTGATAAATCAAATATTACTAAACCAAGGATGACTGCTTACCCTATAATTGGTTTCACAAGATTAATAACTTTGTGTCTGTCTGAAAGTTTAATTATTATCAAGAGAAACTTATTGAAAATTGAATCAGGGGAGTGAACATTTAAAATTAAAATTGAACAGTCTTAATATATCTAAATAAATAAATAAAAATCCATTTTAAATATCAGTGTTTAAAATGATAAAATGGGAAGAAATTGGAATTGTCTCTTCATCCAAAGATTAATGATGCAGTTCGTCTGTTGATGTCAGCCGAAATTGCTTCTGACCCGATATGTATTTCACAAAAAAATGTCATGTGCAAAATATCACCGAAACTTTTGCTGTAATAGCTCTGTAATGGTGAACTACAAAGACACATGCACAGTTAGGTGAAAATTTGTATCCTCACAACAAAGGCAACAACAGACTTATGGTTAGTGGGTGGTATAATTGATCTGCACAGTGCTAGACTCTGAGGGCAGCAGTGCATGACAAAGCAGATACTGGGTGACAGAAGAACAGAGATAAAGCACAAGTATGCAGACACTTGGAATGATTTAGAATAGGGGAAAGGAAGAATGAGAACGACGTTGCAGGTGAAGTGCAGTAATATAGCAGTGTTATGGTTGATATTTCACACAGGGAAATAAATCTTACCTGTTTCTGTCGGGCCAAAAAGAGTACTGATAGCAGAGGCGATATTCAGATTTGAAATATTATTTGGAAAACACACAGAACTCATTTCCCCGGGGTCTTTTTCCTTCTGATCATTACTCTTGCTAATGGAACTGTTTAAATTTCGGGGGTATTGCAATAAGGAATGTAAAATTTCATTGTTTATTGTATATTAAAAATACTTCATTTGAGTCCTGTTGTATGTACTGTCCTAGAGCAAATGAGATTGTCTCTACAACCAAGTATGTAGTATTTGGAAGCAGGAAGTCTTCATATACCAATAACATCACGTGGCCAAGCAAGGACGGATTGAGACAGAGTTCCAGCCTTTTTTCCTGCCTCCAGGAAACAGAGTATTTCTCCATATATTCATATGGAGAAATATGGATACCATAGTATCAAATTAATATTCTCTTTAAGAAAAATAATAATTTAAGGTTTTTCAAGGTCTTTTTATTCAAGACAAGTAACACTTTTATACATCCGCACAGTTTAAAAATGCTCAGTGAGTTACAAAAATTATCCACACTGATAACTTGAACCGTAAGACTACTGCAAAATGATCTCCCTTGTTGCTGCAGGCACAGTCAGCTTCCAAATTAGGGCAGGATGCCTATCCTTGTACCACATTAATTTGGTTGGCAAAGCGGAAAAACAGTGACAGCCTGTGGTTTAAAAAAACTGAGTCACAAACCTCTGAATAACAGGTCTCGTATTAGAAATGGCAGTTCAGCTGGGCACTGCTGAAAGAAACAGTAATGATGATGGAAGGTGTACTGCCATTATGTACTGAAACCTTAAAAGTTGTGGGCTGCAAACATTAACTAAAAGTTTGTGTAACTTCTGCAGTTTTACTTATATCCAATAGCATAATCAAGTGCTGATTGCCTTCCATTAGATTCGACAGCTGTTGTTACAAGTATAATTTTAACAATTTTGCATTTGCCTCAAACAGACACTTGCAGCTCGAAAGTCTGGTATTTCCATGGCCATGCTCACCCGGACCTCCATAAACACTGAGGAAATGGTAAGTGTGTTCAGTGACACGTTTAGATCACTAAAATAATGGAGACATTTTTATTAAAAGATCTTTAAAAATTATTTCAGCCTTAGACACTCCAAGCTGGATGAAATCGAGTGTGTAAACATTCCATTTACTGGGTAGGAAGTTTCAGGGATCCTGAGCAGAATTTGATGCCTGATCCAGGTTTGCTTCTGCTGACTCACGACTGTGACAGTCAGAAGAGACTGAGCAAGAAACGTTTGTTTTACCAAACATTTATTTGGGGGAAGCATTTTATACTGTGCTCTACCTGCAGTCTTTCAGCATCTTTATGTCTTCATCACACCATGGGTGCCATTAGAATGACAGGACTCTGCAAGAAGGTTTCTTTGTCATCATTATTTTTTCCCAGTCCTTATAGGTGGCTGGGACACAATTTGACATTTTTTAATGGAACTCATGCTAATAACACATCATTCTTGAGGAAATGTTTAATTCATACAAATAGTGTGAATTCATACAGGAAGTGACCACAAGAATATTTTGAAGAATAATATTCTCATAGCTAGTAAAACCTGTGTATTGTGGTTTCCCGTTATTGACTTCACTTGGATTTTGAAAAAGAAATTTATTTGAAACCAAAACACAAAAGGTGTCATTTTCCTCAGGAAATCACACTTCTTGAAGTGTGATGCAAGAAGATTTACCTGTCTGAACTAAGCAAAAGAACTAGTTTGAAGGAAAACAGGCCCATTTTGTGCTCCTTAACTTGCTAGTGCATACATAGCCTTCTAAAGTATATCCTACATTGAAGAAACATGAAGTGTTGAGTTTTTCTTACACAGTTAAGCTCCATAGTAGAAGAATGCAAGAACAGACTATACTGACAGGTGTTCTGGGAACTGAAACCCACAGCACAAATACGCACACGTCCATCTTAGCTGATTTATTGTGAACTTTCTGTGCTTATATGGTAATCATAAAGTAACAATTTGGTAGGGCTCAGGGATGGATTGCTGAGGTAGAAAACAGCTGGTGTTTGAAATGTTCTTTTAGCAGAATAAAATAACTCCTTCTTTTACTATCTCAAAATAGTAACAAAGGTTGACAATGAAAGAGAACTATCAAATCTTAAGAAGAAGTTCAAGGTTGAGAGAAAATTATACAGAAAAACTCTACTCCATTCAAGTGGTGCAAAATAAAGACTTTTTTCATCTATGTTATAGTTTGTGCAGAAATACCTAAGTTCAGTAGAAGAAACTAAGATACTCCGTATGCTTTACTAAAAATGTTTAATGAAAAAAACCCCTATGTATGCATTATTACCTTTTATAATGATTAATACAGATGCAACTATTCCTTTACATGCCTACCTTCCTGTAAAAACTACCAGACTCTGACTTTAGTTGCAAGTTTTAGAAATAATATTAATTGCCAACAAATGCAGGACAATAAATAATAATTTGAACTGCACTTACAGATTCTTACTTGGGTGGTACTGTTCAGGAGGAAAAAAGAAGGCAGCAAATCCCAGTAAACAGCTCGGTGCAAGCATTTCTCCAATGCTTGCTGTCAACCAGGAGAAACTACTGAATTCTGATTCAGGAGATACGGAAAAGTAACTTCAATGTGTTTTTATACCTTTATACTCTTTGGCCTCTCTTTTAACCATGCCATATGAAAAACTCTGCATCAGAAATAGGTATTTCTTAAGAAATCTTTAAATAAAAATGTAAGTCCAAAGGCAGACAGCAAATATAATTTAGATATATCAAAGTTAATTTGATGAGAAAATATAAAAAGCTAATTTAGAGAAGAGGTGAATAAGAGAAGCCTGTCTTATTCTTTAGTGAGTCAGCCCTCACTAAACATATGAAGCAAAGTGAGCACTCTTTCACAGATAAATGTAATGGTACAACCAGTAAAGCCACTGGCTAGATATTTAAAACATGGAAACGGTAATACTTTTGTACTTGGTCTCTAAGTAGCCAGCTGAACTTAATAACCTACGGCATCATTCAGCTGGGTAGAGCAAGATTTGAACAAAAAGGACAGACATTTTTAGGAATAAAAGAGCTCTCCAGATACTCTCCACAAAATGAAGATGTGAAATGCAGATGAAGAAATGCAGTCACCGATGAGAGTTAAGGAAAAAAAAAACCCTTTGGGCAAGTTATTCCTCTGATAAGGGCTTTTCTGGCTTTTACCCTCCCTCAACTTTTTCTAGAGGGAATGTTAGTGACTCTGGTGGGAGCAGGTTATTTGGCTGATTAGATTCAGTATGGAAATTCTTTGAACTAATGCCTTTTATTAAAAAAACAAATGCCACTTACACAAAAATGAAACCCTGAGGTGAAGGCTTTGAGCTTTGCCACCTGGCACTGCTGTCCTTCTGGTGGAGCACACACATGACACAGTGAGTTTGTGTGTTCTCAGGCACAGATGGAAAGACATTTTAAGCAGTGTGATACTTATGTTCTCAGTTGAGCATTCATTTAATAATTGCTTTGTTGAACAAAGAGACGGGGCTGCAAGTTTGGAAAAATAATATACTGGCGACATTGAAAAGTATTTTGAGTAGTATATGACAAAAGTAAACTTCAATTCAGAGGATAAGCAGATAACTAGATAGTTCTCCTGTATATTGAGTGCTAAATGTTACCATGCCCAGAGCTCAGTTAATTCATGCAACAGAAACATTTAAACAGAGCAAAGTAATAGGAATGAAAGCCTCTAGACAGTAAGATAAATAAAATTCTCTTTTGCAATTTGCTTTATTAACAACAGGGGAAGGAACATGTTCAGCAGCAAAACCAATCCACAAATTGTGTCTTTCAGCTGAAAATTTCATTTACCCTCAAAGGTTTATTTCAAGGCCTTTTGAACTATGCCATTTCATTACTTACTGACATTTCAGAAAACATAAAAGTTACTGGCAAAATTATTTATAATGTGGAAAAACAGTGAAACTGAACAGGGTGAAAGGGCAGGATTTGTACTGAGGCTACTAGAGTTCAGGAGTGGGACAGTGTAGTCTGCAAAGGAATCTTCAAATACCTGGTGGTTTCTGAGAAGCATCATTCCTCAGCAAGCTGCATAAATTCACCTTACGTTTCTTTCTGATCCCTGTAAGTGGTAAGTTGTGACATGGGAGGTAGAAGGTGGAGACATGTGCCAAGATGAATTCTCCAGAGTTAGGTGGCCATGGTTATCCCAGTCCTTCTTAGGGTCTACCAAATCAAACCAGTGCAGACCTTTCCTTGCTTTCAGGGAAGTTACTAGGACAGGCTAAGAAGCACCTCAGGGAGCAATTCAGTATTTGTTTTAGTCTTTCGTGCTATATCAGGGTTTTTTCTTAGTTCTGTTCTACAGTGTTCTCAGAAGTGCTAGGATCAAATGCCCATGTAATGTCTGAACATATATATTTGGTTAGGCTTCACAGGATGGATGTTGTTTTTAGCGTGTAACTCTTAACTTCAAGAAGAGCAGTTGCAGCCTAAGCTACTTAACATTTGGTTCTGCTATTTTTAGTGCTTGAACCTGTGGATCAGTAGATTTATTGCTACATGGAAATGGTTTTCCCATGGTAGCAAAAGTCCTTTAATTGATGGCTCTGATTGTGCAACATTATGCAGATGTGTGCACAAAAAATATTTTATTTTTATCAGACAATTTATCACTAGCAGGATTTCTTACATCTTTTGAGCAGACATGAAGATACATAAAACCAAGAACATGTCAGCATATTGGTAGACAGCCTAATATCTGGCATTTGGCATAACCTTACTACAGCTGAATATTAAATATAAGGGAGTGCTAAGAAATGCTTAACTGAGTAAGTTTGCTTTGCTTACTATACTGTCAGAACTGTGGCAGAGATGTTGGAGCACAAATGCAAAAAGCACACAAATTCCCAAGTGCTGTTCCCCATTTGCTACAGTATTAGAGCTACCTCATATTAAATCCACACCAAACAAAGACATGGTAGGACAGACTTTCAGAAATATCCATCTGTGCCACCCCTTTTAATATGGTTTCTTCTTTCTAAAAGAAACAATCATTCATTATAAGGGAACAAGTTTAGAACTTCTAATACATTCATGGCAGCCATGTATGAATTTAGTGAACACTCAACCCCAAAAAAACCCACAAACATTGTAAGATGGTATTTTTGTGTGGTGCCAAGTACAGCCTACAGACTGCTGAGGGTTTTTTTGTTCCCAGTACATCACCTGGACTTAGAAGATCTGGGTGCCTGAAAACAAAGCTCAGATAAACAAACTGGACAATTGTGGCTGTATAAGCCCATGTTTTACATACTAAATTTCAGAGGTAGCTTTTTTTTTTACCTTGTTAAGCACTGAGGAGCTGAGATTGAGGTTGTTACAGTACTAGTCAACCAATAACTGTTCCTGTAGTAGAACTGGTCATGAGTCTTAAGCCAAAACAGCCAGAGAAATGGATATGGTTTTTTGAGAGTATGGATCACTCTTGTTTACAGGTTAAAAGCAACCTGATGCTTAAACAGGAACTAGTGAGTATGCTATAACAGATAATAGCACAGGAATACAGATAAAATGGAACCCTAAAACTGGCCAGTTTTTATTTGATGAGATTGTATAGACACTACACATTAAATGATAGCATTGTATATAATCAGTACATATGAAAGTACATTTTGTGCAGTGTGTATAAGTTCCTGTAGAAAGTATTTAAATATCCAGAAGTAATGTTAGGTAGCTCATTAAAATGCACCAATGAATGTAATGCTGATGATTTTTTTTTTCATTTCTGCCTAAAAATATAAAAATATGCGTAAGACTGTGTTAATTAGCTAACTTGATTCCAACTTAACTCTGCTGTTTCTGAATTCAGACAAAGCAGTCATCCAGGGTTCTTTTGTCTTTAAAGTGTGAGGCAAGATGAGTCAATCAGTATTTTGCAAATTCATACTTCTATGTATATTCTGATATTTTCTAGCATTATGAGTGTAAATGACATATAATTTAGCTACAGTTTGCTTGTATTAAACAATAGTTCAGCCAAAGTCTTGATTTATTTTTTTTTTCTTACCCAACAGAAAATACATGTCTTCAAGAAAACATTGCAGGCTTTGATCTATCCTATATCATCAACCACACCTCATAACTTTGAAATTTGGACAGCTACAACTCCCACATACTGTTATGAGTGTGAAGGTCTACTTTGGGGCATAGCCAGACAAGGCATGAGATGCACTGAATGTGGTGTCAAATGCCATGAGAAGTGCCAAGACCTCCTGAATGCAGACTGTTTGCAGAGTGAGTATTTCTTGACAACTGAAGCGTGTCAATACTTGACACCTTTTGATTTTATATCCTGAAATGAAGGACCAGATCATCCCAAATCAGTGAGGGCACGTTCAACAGTTGAGAAGCTAGCCAGAAACTTTAGGAAACAACTACTGTTCATTTTGCTTTTGTCCTTCCAGTGTGCCAAATGTCATGGTCAGTTACAAACTAATGCTTGGTAACATCAGAGAATTATTTACTTTCTACTGCCTAAGCCTAAAAAATGGCAAAGATTAAAAATATATTAATGATACTTACTGTAGTCATATTATTGTGCTACACAATAGACAAAAATATTAAACAGTAAGTAGGACCTTGCCTTTCAAAATACCAAACCATGTATGTGGAAGGGAAAGAAAAATTTAGTCAGGAAGTCCTTTGGGACTAGAACCAACCTTTTCCTTTGCCCAGATTGATTCCAACCACCATGCATTCTCCTTCAAAAATACACCAGGTGCATTTAAACCATACTTAAATTACAACACAATTATTACACAAGATTCTAAACAATAGAAAATCAAGACCTGCAAATTTTCCAATATTCTTATTTTGAAATGAAAGGCACTTTTATAACTCTGGAGTTATTCCCCATTGTTCACTGTTGAGATGTTCCTGTGCTTCTACATGTTGGAAAAGTACACAGATATTTCAGTCAGGTCTTCCTTCTTCCCACTGTGTTCTCTGTGTGAAGAGCTTTCTCAAGGGATGGATTCTCCAGGTTCATACTGTTCAGGAACTAATCAGAATTTCCCAGAGCGCCTGACCCCATGGAGCACAAACCAGTGATGAATTTCTAAATCAAGCTGCTTAACTGTGCTTAATTGTGATTCTGCACTGTGGCTGAAACTGGGCTGTGTTTGACAGCTAAGCTTTTGACAGTTTCACAAGTGTGAAAAGAGTGTTTGCTTTGAAAATCAGCTATTACAGAAGTAGCTTGTACAGCATTAATGTGATTGTTGGCGGTGAACATTCAAAAGTGTATAAAGATGATACTCGTGAGCAGCTCCTTCAGTAAGAGCAAATAGCTCTGTTACTGGGACAGCAACAAAAGCAGGTATGTTTTCAGAATGTCGGTTCCTGTTCACTCTTATTTACTAATTGTCTCATTTCATTCTGGGTATGTTTTAAGACTGGCTAAAAATAATAATGAATTGCACATCAGCCTATTGATCTCTCTGTTTTGAGTAGTCATTTGACACTCTGTTTCTGCTGGGAATCACTTGGTTTGTATTACCTGGATTTACAGGCGTAGAAATGGGTTAAGCTTGTACTTCTGCTGGCAACAGGATATGTACAAGTCACTAGCCAACCTCATGGAGGAAGCAGAAAACAGAAATAGCTTTCCTAAATTTCATCTCTCCCCTTATGCATTTTATCTTGTTTAGTGCTATTTATATACAGGGGGAAGAAAACATGGAGGAGGGGCACTGAATTGATACTGATATTCTCAAAATGTAATCTTGTAGGGGGGCCACAAACCAAATCTTTATGGACCACATTGCAGGTTACTTTCTGCACATCCTTCAGGAACGGGGCTAATGCTGGGATTAGGAGCTACTCTGCTATGACTCACTTTTGCTGCTGCCTGAAAAGGCCGATTGTGTTCTGTGCCAAAGAGATAACTATCAAGTCTTCTGTAGGGTGTTGTGGGAATTCCCTTATCATAATTACATACAATAATGGTCTAGAAATAAAGCATAGCTGAAACTTACTCCACCAGAAGGGGACATTTTATTTTGGAGGATTTAAAAGAATAACATATCCTATTATAACCCTTTGTTTCAGAAATACTTTTAATATAAGAAAATCAAGATTAATTTGCTCTGTGAAACATATACAGCAAGTTTTGTTTCAAAAGTAGTGTTATGAAGTATTGCAAAGATCAAATGGTTATGAGCATGGTAATCATGTCTTTGCTACTGTTTTTTGGGTTGTTCTTGTCTCACCGAACGTGTAAAAACCCTCCTCTACACTACCAGGCTTTCCAGCCTGGTTACTGCATGGCATTCAGTCCCCTTTTGAATTATATTGGAGGGACTTGGGAGGTTTTTTTTAATTGGAAGTTCCACGTGGCAAGAACATTTATTTCTGTCTCATGGGTCCTCTGTCCTGTAGTGCATTCTACGAGTACAGCACAATACAGATCAACGGTGTATTCTTAAGAGATACCCTACATCCAGTCACCCCTGCTTGAAACACTAGATCTGACCTCTAGGATTTTGATTCATTTTTATGAAAGAAAACAGTAGTTAAGTCTGTGTCTTTTCATTCCTGCGGAAGTTTGAAGAGTGGAAAATGAAAGCTTCCTGAGGTGTCTGTAGGAGCTAGCATATAGAAAGTATAGCATTTTAATCTTTTTTTGCTGTTTGAGAGAGTCACGGTTCAAACTGGAATTGTTACTAAAGCTCTTTCTGCTCAGTAATAGAAGCAAAGTGAGAAAAGCAAGATCCAAGATCATGTCCCTGACAATTTCAAGGTTACAAGTTACTCACAGTCTGCATGTAGTATTCTGATTTCTCATAATAGAGTATGATTAGAGAGGTTGTTCTTTGTGAGGCTTCTTAAAAGTGATGAAATCTCTTGTCACTGCACACACTGAAAACCAACATTTAAGTCAACTAGGCCTGAGTGTAATACCAATAAGGAGCTGAGCTGTTATTACTCCTCAAAATAAGTAATCCTTTCCCTATGGGGTGATATACCTTCACATATTTACATGCTGACTGTGCCTCTTCCTGTTTCACCCTTCCAACTGTCAAGGCAATAATCCTTTGCTAACTTTCTAAGAGCTGAGATGGTTTTCAGGGTGCCACAATCATGCAGGTGGGATGAGAGATGTATCCATCCCTGAGATAGTTTCATCCTGGCTAAAATTGAAAAGCTACAAAAAGCATACAGAGTAAAAGTATCCTTTTTATCTTCCTTTTCACTTAGCTGAAGAAAAATTCAGCCCAGAGGTTCCCTTGCCCTGATCACTAACCCAAAAAACCATAAACCATGTTTCAGACCATGCTGTCTTTGAAGAGTTTTTACAGATATATAAATGAAAAGTCTTAGAGAGAGCCTGCAAAAAAAGAAACAGAATTGGAAGTCATCTGTGGTGTGAACAGTTTGAAAACATTGAACCACAAAGTCTTGAAAGAAAAAACCTCTGGAAGGCAAATTGCAGATAAAATATTTAACACACCTGAGGGATCCCGCTCGTCTCATTAGCGCGCAAATGTTTTTGAGCATCCTGTCATATTTTTTTTGCAACAGATTAATTGTTCAGTGCTTTTGAATATTATACTTCTTTGAAAATGAGGTTCATGTACTTTGTTTTACATTGGGAAAAATTAATTGACCAGTTGGTTAAATCTCTGTTGCTGAGAAAGCTGATTCTAACAGTATCATAAAGTGAAATGCAGTTATTTTTATCACAGTCATTGTTTTGACCATCTCATAATCACTAGGGTGTATTGGCCTCCAAGCCTCTGCAATTTTTTTTATATGCAATGATTGCTAATATAGACTGTAGAAGTGAATTCACATCCAAAGCTCTTTAAGGTCGATATCTAACCTTGTTCTAAATTAGGTTTAAAAACAGAATCAGTAGTACTTTCATTAGACCACTCATCTTCAACAAGATATCCCTTTCTAGTACTAGGTGCAGTATTAAGTTAGAATTGATTTCAATCATGTTGAGTTTGTATCACTCCCTAGGGTAAAAGGGGCTTGTTAACTTCGTGTGTAATGGAAGTTAACAATATTGTCTCAATTAATTTGATCAATACTGCATGAAAAGAGTTGTTAATAGACAGTCAGCAACTGAGGATGTAAAAATAGTGGCAATAAATAATTTCATATAAATAGAAGGCTATTTAGTTAAAGGAAGTTGCATTTTAACACATATTTCAATTTTGTCTGTACAGTTTTATCAGCAAGGGTTTTAATAGGAGTATGTGATTGCCATTCATATTGTGTCCATGGTTTATCATTCAGTTATGGTGTTGCATTTGTACTTTTTAAGGAAGGGCAGAAAATAAGAGAAAATGAAAAATATTCTTTCCTGCATCTTCCTGTCACACTTTCCAGGCAGATCGGCCATCATCTCTTTTGTGACAAAATCACTAGAGAATTCTTTATCTGTTATTTAATTTCATGGTAGCATTTAATTCTGTTTCTACTAATTCCTATTTTTTCAGTCTGGAAAATCTTTAATCACTAGAACTTTGGTCTTTCACATTCAAAAATATTAGGTACTGTAACCTAGAGATTTTCAAGATTTTTCAAGATTTAGTGCCATGGGAAACATCTTGAAGAAGGCATATAATGCAGCCTTTTGACAGTCTGGGATCACTGGTATCTGTTATCTCATCCCACACTTTTCCAATCTTATGACATTATGCCTTCCCACTGTACTATCTCTCTCTCTTTCTCTCTCTATATATAGATATCTCTTTTCCTCCAAAGTGCTAAGAAACCTTCAGGCACATTGGAAAACAAGGAAAACAAAAACATGAAATATTTGTTTAGTAAGACTCCACTGAAATTTTATGCTGAAAGATGACCCTTTCTAGTTCTATGGATGTGATGATAATTTTTTTTTTCTTTAGCCATCGCAAGCTGAGAGTGCCTCAGCAAAATGCTCCTTCCAAAGAACATACTGGTGTTTGATGGTATTGTAAAGACAGAACTCTGATCTTCTTCACTATTGAAATATCTGTGTTGTAATTTCATAGCAAATTGTTCAGCATAATTTTGTCTTGATTTTACTGTCCTTTTAAAGGGAACAGTAATACTTTGATCCTCCCAGGAGCTGAGGATGGCTAGTTGGATGATGTTTCCACAAGCTTTTGGAAGAGTAAAGTACTTAGGGCAGCTAATGATAATGATGATGATGATTATGACACTCAGTGCCACAAGCCTTTGAGCAGTGTTTAACAACACGAGCCAGAATTCAGCAATGCCTGTAGCAAGTGGCAATGTGTCATTGATTATAAAATTTGCAGAATTCATCTTGCTTTATATGTTAGTCTCATCAAGAGCTGAAATAGCATGTTTAGCGCTGCAGGAATTTAAATTTTTGCTTGCTACATTTGTAATACTCTTCTGATCATAGAAGTCTGATGTTTCTTTCCTCACACCCAACTGTGAGATCGATATTTGGGTTTCTTTCAATAGTACATTTAGGTATTGTAGAGACATTGATCGGAAAACTCTTTCCTCTGGCAGACAAAGGACACCTTATAAGGTGAACTTCACTTTTTTTTAAAGGACCTCTGAGATCATTTACAAGAGTTTGAGAGAGAAATCTCTGCAGAGCACTTCTGAAATGAACTGTGAATAAAATCTGCAACAACTTGGTACCCCTATAATCTTTTTTCCTTTTTTTAATTAAACCAATGAAATCTGTAGTGGTTTTGATGTTCCAGAAAAATTACCAGAGTATTTTCTTTGTTTTCCAGACTCATTTAATAGGATAGACCTGACATATTGCCACAGGGTAATATAGTCTAGAAGTATTCTCACACAGATAATATCCTCTGATGTCTTCTACCATCCTCATATACTTACTGAAATTATCAGTAATGACCATTTTACTGGAGAGAGGAACCTCTCTGTTCTGTACCTGTGATGTCATTTTCATGAGTGATCACTCAAGAAGAGTTTTATGAAAAGCTTTAAAGTTTAATACCACACAAGCACAATAGTGGTGTTTAATGATGGAGTTTTGAGATCAAAATTTAGTACCTACTGCTCAGTTCACATGTTCAGATGTTTTCACAGTTCTGATCACTACTGAATAGAACTGATTCAATAAATATTTCTAGGTGTAACACACACCTGATGGAAGTTGAATATTAACCCATAGTGTTTAACTAAATCATTTGATAATTTGAGGTATCACAAAGAATGAATACGAGAGTCTTGGTATTATTCAGATTAAACAAAGGTCTCATTTGAGTACTGCAGTACCAAGAGTTGACTGGAGAATGCAGAGGCAAAAAAGAACTAAATTAACTTTTTAATAACAATAGTGACCTTTTCTCTCATTTCAGGAGCAGCTGAGAAAAGTTCCAAACATGGCGCAGAAGACAAAACACAGAATATTATTAGTGCTATGAAGGAAAGAATGAAGATTAGAGAGAAAAATAGACCAGAGGTGTTTGAAGTGATCCAGGAAATGTTTAATATTTCCAAAGAAGATTTTGTACAATATACAAAAGCAGCAAAACAAAGTGTTTTGGATGGAACATCCAAATGGTCAGCAAAAATAACCATCACAGGTAAATTTTTTTCTTTCTTTCCTAGCCATCTCCTGGTTCAGGAAGAAGATTTATCATAAGTAGGGCTGGAACTGTGTGTTCAGTTGCACACTTGGTGCATCAGAAACAGTTGAATTTTTAGCATGCTAACTGCAAGAGCTTTAAGTCACCGCTGTTGGCAAAATTGCTTTATATTCTTCTGCTCTAGGAAGGACGATGGGTAAATGGTCTTGTTGCATCTCCTCTACCTCCTGCCAGTATCTCCTGTGCTAATGATGAGCTTTTTGCCAGCGACTGCAGGAGTCAAAGTTCACACAAAAAGGTTTTGAGTGACTAAAAACACTCGAGCTTGCAGTTCCAGACCCTGTTGGTTTGAAACTCGTCATTCATTCATATTGTTTAACTAAGGGTGTGTTCCAGTTTAGTGATGCTGATGCTGCACACCCAGAACATGCTCCAGATGGCTTCCAATCACATTAGCCTGGTTGCTCATGACACTTTCCAGGTCTTCTGACTTTGACATTCAAGTTTGTGAATTATAAGCTCACCAAAAAGGGAGGGTTTTTTTTCTGCTGAAGGTTTAGTGATGGTGCACGAAACTCAAAAGAATAATTGTTCAATTTTGGGACTGTCACCAAGCACTAGGGACAGATTGAATTCATAAATTTACTTTTAGTTGTACCTCTAAAGGATACTGAAGGCTGTCTTGTGTTCAGGCCAGTATAATGCATATAAGTTAACAACCCTGGAAGACGTTTTCTAGGCTGTCACTTAATTCACCTGCGTAAATCACAGATGGATACTTCCTTGCCTTCTAAAAATTTCCCTATGGATTTAGAGTGAATGGGGAAGACAAAATATGTTATTTCATTCCTAAGAGTTAGTCTTTTCCGAAACTGGACGCATAAAAGAGTAACAGAATCTCACTTTTTTCACTGAAGTCAGCACATAAGACTGAACCCACACAGGAGCTGATCTGCTGAGCAAGGTGGTGTCGTTTTTATGTAATCATTTCTCTGAGAACGCCGAGGGAGCTTCATTATCCAAAATGAGTGACATTAGAGAAAGTTAAATAAATGTTACCACTGAGATGCTTCAAGTAATATGTGCAGAATAACAAAACTAAGCTCAGCTGATGGTAGGAGCCAGAGTAAGTGTTTGAGCTGCAGTTCTCTGGTTTTGGTAGGTTGCTCTTTGACAGTTCTGCTTTCTCCTGAGGTTTCCAGTTTTATGAATTATGGTCAAATTATGTGGACTTATATTTGGCATTAAATTCATAGCCATTAACTATACACCCACAATAACTGTCAGAAAGGCTAGCAAATACTTAAACAGTTAATGATAATTGATCTGAACTGTCACCCTCTCTGTAATAGCGTAGAAAGTATTCTGAAACCCATCATGGTTCATCTCTCCCATGAGGAGAACAAATGACAAATCATAGCCATGCTTCTCGTGTTTTGTTTCATAATCCCACAGCGCAGATTTTTTTATATTAGAAATTTTACTTTGTAAACGTTAGTTTGGAACTTGGAAATCATTATTTTTTTTGGGGGGAGTGGGGATGGAGGAGGGGAATTTTAGGGAATTATTAAACTCAAGCCAAGTTATTTCTAACATTCTATTATTTGCCATGCTGATTAAACCCCAGTTAGAGGAGAGTATTTGAATTATGCATGAAAAGTATTTGGTTTGTGCTTGGTAGTGGATTTTTGCATTTATTACTCTATTAAACTGTATTTTAAAATTTTATGCAGTCCAAAAGGGTAGTTAGACAAGCCTTGTCAGGCGCCAGAGTTACAGGCACTGGGAAAATGATCCAGAATTCTTTGTTTCAGGAGCCCTCACTGGGACAATTTTGTTTCCTGTTGCTGTGGTCACTGTCATTTACCTCCTGGTAATGAGGGTTCTGAGGGCTAAAGCACATTTCTCCCCTTTTGTTGCAGTTCTTTGTGCTCAGGGCTTGCAGGCTAAGGACAAAACTGGCTCAAGTGACCCGTATGTTACTGTGCAAGTTGGCAAAAACAAGCGGAGAACAAAAACTATTTTTGGAAACTTGAATCCCGTATGGGACGAAAAATTCTATTTGTAAGTATAGAAAATACTGTTGCTTCTTGCTTTTTAAATTTATTTGTAGGTAATATAATGCTACCAAGTAAAACAGTCATTTAATTTGAAAATATTTTTGTCTGTACTATGCATATTCATGGCATTAATACATTAGCAAGTTCTGAATGGAGAGAGCATCAAAATTTTGTGTGACTTTATCTTACAGTAATCATACAGCTCATAATTAAGCCCTTTTGGGGAATCTATTGGTGGTGTCTATTTATTCTAATTTTTTTAGGGGACTTTAGTAAGTTTTCAGACTCCAACCTTGCATACCAAGTACTGACATTGTAAATGCCTTCCCATGTGTCAGATACTGGCCATGCAAGGTAAATGCATTTTTATTTGACATGATGCTTCTCCTGGGTGGAACTGAGGAATTTTGTAGTAACTGATGTGCTCCAGGATCTGGGATGGGCTGTTTGTAATGTTTATTATTTTAGAGACGTGTGGAGAGTATGTCATGATTCTTCTATCTCCTTTCTGTGGCCACAGCCTCTGAATGAATAGGGTATAGTTTGGGGTCAGAACATCACAGAATTTCAACCTTGACAGCAAAAACATTCAGTTCGTAATACATTGTCTAAGGTTTGAATATGATCTCATGCCAGGTCTGCTACAATCCCTAGAATTTTTTCCCTAGAAAGGCATGTTACAGTACAGAAAAGTCCAACTCCCAGGTACTTTACTGTTCCTTTCCTGAAAATATTGCCTGAGGATGCAACACACTCCTGACTGTGAATTTTACTGATTTGACAGTAGTATCAATTTACTGTGCTGTTCCTTTATATGTTGCAAAAGAATTGGAGTATTTATTCTTTTCCTGACTTGATTATTTTGTGCCACAGCATGTGATGTGCACTTAACTACTCTTATTAAACTAAGTCAAGGATTCTGAAAAGCAAATAAAACCCCTAGATTTTGTTTGGAAATTTTTTAGTGAAAAATTAACATTTATTTAGGCAGATTTTTTAAGTTGTTCAGAAAAGTTCCGGTCTACTCTGAAAGCACTTACCCCAGAATACTGTGGTATATTCATGTATATATATGTGGAAATTATAATAATCAGGTGAAGTTTAGGAGGTGTTTTATGAAAGCTGTGTGAAAACACCAGGATAGTAAATTCTGGAAATAAGAAATTATAATAATAAAGGATCTATAATTTAAATGTTTGTTAAATAGAATAGTTTTATTTGAATTTGTACTAAGAGTATATGCAAACCGTTGACACATTTTTAATAGCCCAACCTTTTGGTACTGCATTATAGAAGTCTAATATGTTTATGTCTAATAGTGGTATTCAAAACTGGGTCTTAATTTGCTGCAACTTGATGAAAGACTGTATCAGTGATGATAAAAATTTTAAGCAGTGCTGAATTTATGGAGCAGCAACAGAATAGCTCAGGATCCTGCAGACATTTAAGATTCAGAAGCTCTAGTTGGTCCCTGTGTGCGACTGGCAATTACAAACTAGCCACCCCCCACAATTTAAAATAACTGTCTTCAGGCTATAACATGGTTTAGTTTATTCTTATATTCTATTCCTCTTATAAAGAAGACATGAGTTGCCATTATTCCTATCTATGTAAAGGTGGGAAAAATTGCTGTTAAGGTTCAGGCATTTGAAGTAGAGCACTGTTTTCTTCAAGAAGATGCAATGTTGAAACATGAGAGGCTACCTTCATATCATGCAGCACTTCCCTGGGTTTTCACTTTGGACCAATGTGCCGCTTCTGTTTTGTCTGGAAAAGCTACCAGGGGGTCCAACTATATTAAACTATGTATGCCCATGCCTTTCACAGATTCAAACACCGTTGTTAGAAATAAACAGTTAAATCAGAGAAAACACACACCTAGAAACTTTTTACAGGCTTCTCCTATAGAGACAGTGTTTTCTTTTCGAGTTATTTGGGCTACTCCAGTAATAGTTGAAGTGTCATACCTCACTTAATGAGTGCGAGTGAACAAAGGTAGGAAATTAATTACTGTCTTGGATTTAATCGTATGAGTGTCAAAAGTTAGACGAGCAAATCAGTAAATTTGGCAGGAAGTTTTAAATGTGTTTTCTCAAAGATGTGAGCAGGGCTACAATAAAAGCCCTGGAAACTTGAAAAAATTCTATTTTTTTTTCCCATCACTACTTATTACTATGTTCTGCTGCTCAAGCAATAACATTTATAAAAATCCTTCAGACCTTACTGTAGCATGAACCTCTAGAGTAACTGCTTTGAACTGAATACATTTTCAATCATTTTCATAGCACTTGTGCTTTCCAAAATAATCTTCCTGACTTATTTAATGCATTGGATTTCAATTGAAAGTATATGAAAATTTCTAAAGTGTATTAGATAATCTATAAATGTTTAACCCCAAGATTAAATCTAAAGCAGATCAATATAACTGTTTCATTGACTCAGGAAGTATTATTTAAATTAGGCTCTAGTAGAGATATTTGACCTCCCGATTTCAAATCTAACAGTAATCATTATAACTCTTAAATGACAAAATTGCAGAAAAAAAATGTGTCTCAAAATCTTACAATCTTATATTTACTCGTAACACCAAAACATGCATTTAAATCTCCCCATCTGTTCCAAAGCAAGGACTTGGAAAAAACATTGGCTCCCCACTGTGCATTTGCTCTGTCATAACAGATAAAGTGAGGGCAGTGTTCTAGTTCTTAGAGTTACACATAACCTGACATGATTTCATGGTAAGCAGAGTGAGTGTTTCTAGCAAACTATAATGTGACCCTCTGCTAAATGGGATACTGGCAGAGATTTTAACATGGGAACTCCTAAGCCATAACTAAAGTAGAGCTTTTTGGTGCACAAGGTAGAAAAGTAAATAGACCAGCAGATTCTCATATTATGAATGTAATATAGGTGCTACAGGCTTTGATCCTTTCTACTGCCATCATTAAAAACGAGATAACAGGGCAGGTTTTATTTTTTCAATAAAACACCAGTGAGAGGAGAGTTTTTTTCAATGCCAGACCAAAGGAGGAGTCCAGAAGCTATCTGTCACCTTCTCGTTCCTGTTGAGTGTGGCATCCGATATGGGAACGGGGAGTGCATTTTCGGTTTTAGTTACAGGAAGATATGTTTGGGCTGTATAGTTTTCAGCTTTGTAGAAATGTTTGGATCTATACACTATAATAAAACTCTACTCTCATTCTTTTCTTGACCATTTTCAACAGTTGATTGCTGAAATATAGAAATCTGGTTTCTCTGTCACTGGTGTCTGGCAAGCACATGTCTCTAACTGCCTTGCTGACTTTGCAGGTGCCCCATGTCCTCTGACCATTCATTAACATCTCAGATACAAGTGTAGAATACAGAAGTCTTTCAAGCAACTGGATTATTATCTTACATCATTTATTCTTTCTATTTTGGCTGTCATTAGGCCCACATAAGTACTCTGATAAATAGCTTAATTGGATATATATCCTGCTAACTTCAGTGCATGAAAACATTTGAGCAAACTGATTTCAGGCATCCCACTGTGGATGTTCTTTCCTTAGAATTACACACATTTTATTTATTCTGAAATAAATTATTAATGGATTCATTTAAAGCAATATTTAGTATAAGCAGCCATGTATAGGAAATAAATACAAGAGGACATCACCAAAGTCACTTCCTGTAAAAAGTCGTTTTATGTTCTTGATTGGCTGTACTGTCTTTTAAAAAGGATGATCTTCATTGTAAGTAAAGATAACGTAGTTATCTTTAAATTATCTTTAAATATTATTACCTGTTTAAATGGTGTTCCAGTGATATCTAAACACAGTTTTGTGAGAATTGTTGAAATAGCTTAAGTATTGTCTCACAAGCAAAAGTATATGACAGACAATTATATTACATAAAACCAATTGAGTAATAAAACCTGCACATTAGTTTACTAGACTTATCCATTCTAGGAATTCCTCAATGAGCAGCCAAGTTTCTGAGAGACTAATTAATTAAAATATCTGTACCTCACAGCCTCAGCCCAAATCAAGAGAGAAGAACACTTCTAGGAACCAATTCAAATGATAAATTTTTTGTTCAGCAGTAATGTTTTTCAGTTTCACAGTACAGCATGTTTGGTCTGAGTCTTTTTTCAAACTGCTGTCAATCCAGATTAATTTTATACAACTCTCTTTTTGTTATGACAGAATAAACTAATGCAAGAAAAGGCATAATTAGTCTCATTCTACTTTATCAGAAAGCATGGCCCGTGACCATACTGCTAAAGAATTGGGACTGTCCAGACTAGAGAAGAGACAAGTAGTGGAGGTAAGGATGTCTTTAAACACATCCTTTCTCCTGCAAAGAGGAAAGGAATAATCTATTTTCCATGCTTACTGTTATAGTAGAATAAAAAGTAATAGGCACAAATTCCATTTAGAGAAGTTTAAATCAGACTTCAGAAAAAGTTTGCCCACAATGGGGCTAATGAAATACTGGAATAGATTTCTTGAAACACTACAGAACTACCTCTAAACACGTAAGAACTGAGTGGACAGACTTCTCATAGCAATGCTATGGATCTGGTTCTGGCTTGCAGTAATGGCAATAATAATAAACATGAGGGTAATAATAACAATGAATGGCTTTCTGAACTTACTGAAAGTAGTATAGTATCACTTAGTTGTCATTTTAACACTGGGTGAAGATCTCTTAGAGAAGATGTGCAATCAGGTCATGCCAGTGCCTCTAATATTAAATTTACATTGGGATACTATTGTAACAATAGTTTACTATTACAATTTTATTACTCTAGCCATTAGAATAAGCAGAAATTCTGTGAGGATTATTTCGTGTCTGTGTGGCATTCTAGCAGTGCAGAAGTAATGTGTCACCAGGTTGTTGGTAAATTATTAAAACTGTCTCTTTTATCTTGCGTGTTTAAATATACTGCAACTTTTCCAGCTTTCGGTATCTTCATTCTCTGTGTGCTAAAGAACAATTCACTTCTCACCTTCTTGTATCACACCTTCTTGAACAATTTCTCTGAGCATATAAAGCAGAGTGGCTAGAATAGGAACACTGAAAATAGCATATGTTGTCTTAGACTTTAATTCCTCGGGCTGATTTTCCTGGACAGAGTAAGCAGAAGTAGGAATCCAACCCTGGGCTTCTGCACACGTGTTGCTGGTGAGTAAGGCAGAATGTGCATGTCATTAAATAGTGCTATTTCTAAGAGTCTGGGCAGGTAAGAAGAATCATGCAGAGACAGCTCTGTGACTTTAACAGTAAATCTCCCTGCAGTCACACTGCCACAGGACAGGCCAGTAGAAGTATTTATTCATCCACTCTTCAGTTCTTGCAACACAAATCCGTGCTATTTTTGTGGTCCTGCACAGGAACATTACAAACGTAGCAGAGCTGACTCAGTGCTAAAGTTTCGACAGAAAGATGAACATGTGAGTTGATACATTGGTTGTGATGGGTCCTCACCATGTCTCACTGACCTAAGATTAAAGGAGAAAAGGTTTTGAAAGAGACAGCTGAGGATATCAGGGAAA
This sequence comes from Oxyruncus cristatus, assembly GCA_013399855.1. Taxonomy (NCBI): domain Eukaryota; kingdom Metazoa; phylum Chordata; class Aves; order Passeriformes; family Cotingidae; genus Oxyruncus; species Oxyruncus cristatus. The sequence continues at coordinate 200,721 of VXAY01001096.1, forward strand.
AGTGCAGTCTTCCTGACCGTCTGAATAAATATTCCGTAATCAGCTAAGCATACATCAGAGGGAAATCATTGCTGTCTCAGGAGAATAAAAATATAGTATTTGTGCTGAAGTACCATTTAATGACCTCTTATATGCATCATCTCTTTGAGAAGCAAAGCAGGAATAAGATTTCTACTAAAAGCACAGATATGGTGATGAGGGTCACATAAATACCTCACCAGTGATGGATCTCCCTATGCCACTGTCAAAATCCCCTGCTTAGTATTTCTGTTGGGTGTACAGCTAAATGCAGTTCAGAACTCCAGCAATGTTAAGCAATAACTCAGAGCTACATTTCAGGAAAATTAAATGGTTTCTGGGTTTAGCCTCATTTCTTAAGGTGAAGATGTTTTTTTGATCCATTTTATATGTCCTTGCCATTAGCTTTTTAATTCTGTGATCAGTCAGAGAAATTTCACAGATTGCCCGTCATGTTCTATGAAAATCAGTGGTCAGAGAGAGATGAGAGATGAGATCCTAACAGTGTCCTCAGTATGAGCTCACCCCATAACAGACAGGGAGTTCACATGGAGGGGCAATTTATGAAAATCCCAACCATGGGGGAAGATTTAGTAAGTGATAGAAGTTTGTTAGATGTCAGGGAAGCCACTCATAAGACAAAAGGAAACTAGGCTTTGTTAGTTTTGCTAATCACAGATCAATGTGTGTTTTAATTACGAGAAATATCTGCAACGTTGAAATTGGAACACAGGCAGACAAAAGCATTTCTGTGATACTGAATGATGTCACAGTGCAGCAGAGTAAAAGCCGTGCATGCATTTTTAGTGTCTGATTGGCCTTGACAGTAATAATACCATTTACAGCACTTTATTCTTCCAAAGCCCATTACCACCACTAATTAATTCTTAGAATACCCGTGAGGGGTGTCAGTTGGAAGATAAGTTAGAGTATTACTGTTTTAATGCTGGAGACACTGAAACAGATCACTGAGCAGTGATAGTGCTTGAAATAGAATTCAAGTCAAAACTCTTAGTCTAGTGTCAAACTAAGCCCCCACTGAAGATGAAAATTTGCTGCTACACCACCTTAAAATTATATTTAAAAATATGTAATTTTTAAAATATTTTTGTTGCATTCTTGAGTGGATATTAAAAAACACAGCTAGTATTGGTGCATGAGTATGACATGCCTTATAACTGATGTTTGTACTAGTCAGAAAATTTTTCAATACCACAGACACCTGCAGTCAATATTGGGATATTCCAATCAAGGCATTACTGATGAATAGTAAACAGTCCTCATTGGGGCTTATGGAAATATGCAGCAATAGAGTTTCTTTTCCATTTCTGTGCAAATATATGCAGGGTGTAGCTGGGAGAAAAAAGTTTTATGCACTGGGTACTCTGCAGATTGCAAGTGAAGCCACCTCATTCCCTCACACATCCAGCATTTTTTCAAATCCACTCAACCCCTGAGGGGTTAGTAAGCAATTTAAATTTGCAATAAATTTTCTAGTACATGGCAGTTTGTCTCTACTCCTTCTCCTTACCAGGGAATGGAGCTCTTGGAGAAAACTACTATATCTTTTAAAGAAAGAAGCTACTTATTTCCCTAGGTTTTTCTGTTTGCCTTCTTATCTTGCAGTGATGTTTGCAGGTAATTCTTGGGTTTTTTTCCAAAAGCTTCCTGACACACAGTGGAAATACTCTGAATTTTTTTTTCACCTTTTGTATTATTCTAGACTACTGCTTTCGTAGTTTGCTGTATGTACTACATAGCATTCCTAAACAAATAAACCTGACCTAACTGTATCTTTCCTAAGATACTTCTTAAATAATAGCGTCGAGAAGTACACCTTTTAAATTAATTAATAATTTAATGGGGAGTTCTTGACATTCCTAAATACTATCTCTATGCATATGTAATTCAATCAAGTTAATCTCTTTACTTTCTCATATGTATAGCAATTTTAGTTTTGTCCCGGGCAATGTGGAATGGCCTTTTATTCCACTGGATGTTGCAGGTTGTTTGTGTTCTGACACTTTATGCAATTAAGCAAGTGTATGAAAATCGATGTCAATTAATTAGAGAGCAGTATAGAGATACATAGCTTGTGTATCACTCACATTTTGTATTTTCTTTTTGTTTTTCCAGTGAATGCCATAACTCTACAGATAGAATAAAAGTGAGAGTATGGGATGAAGATGATGACATCAAATCTAGAGTAAAGCAACATTTCAAAAAAGAATCAGATGACTTCCTGGGGCAAACAATCATTGAAGTAAGAACACTGAGTGGAGAAATGGATGTATGGTATAATTTAGGTATGATTTTTATTGATTTCTTAAAACAAATTTAGGTATAATCTCAGTGTCTGTAATTCTGTGACTTTTAAAAAGTATAGCTTTGGTACCAACATACAACTTTTAAAATCTTAAATATTGCAAGTTGATTTGATCCTTTTTTGGTTTCTGACAATTACAGGGAGGAGACTAATCCCACTGATATCAAAGAAAAATATTTCATTTAAGGCAAAATTAAAACAGTGTAAGAAAACTGAACATCTAAAGAGTAGTCCAATTACAGTAGCATTCTTTGGGAAATACATCTACAAATATTTTTATTGATCTTCACACCAAAGCGGGTGGATGCCCAAAGGAGGCTGTGACCCTGTGGAAAGTCTCTGCTGGAGCAGTTTGTGCTGTTCATGAACAGCTGCAGCCTCTGGGAAAGACTCGGGCTCAAGAAGTTCATGGGGGACTGTCTCCCATGGGAGGCACCCCACACTGGAGCTGGGGAAGACTATGAGGAGTCCTCCAGCTGAGGAGGAAGGAGTGGCAGAGGCAGTGTGTGATGAATTGACTGCAGCCCCAACCCCCCTGTGCCACTGGCAGGGAGGGGGAGAGAAAATCGGGAGTGAAGTTAAGCCTGGGGAAAAGGGAGGGGTGGGGGGAAGGTGTGTTTTAAGGTATGGGTTTATTTTTCATTATCCTACTCTGATTTCATTGGTAACACATTAATTTTTCCCCAAGCTGAGTCTGGTATTGCCCATGAAGGTGATTGGTGAGTGATCTCACCCTGTCCTCTCAACCCATGAGGCTTCCATTCTATTTTTTCTCACCTGTCCAGCTGAGCAGGGGAAGTAATACAGTGACTTTGGTGGGCACCTGGTGTCCCCTAGGGTCAACCCATCACACTCAAATATAGTTCTCCAGGTTCTTGCTAAAGTCTTCATAAATAAAGGAAAATAATAATTAGTACAGATAATAGAAAATTAAAATAATTTTTATTGAAAAGGGAAGAGTGATAAATAAATTGCAGTGCAGCCTGATTTGAATATGGCAGATAAAATAAGAAAGCTTCATTAGTTCATAGTTCGATATTCTATTTCATGGGCTGAACCATGTGTGAGGTACTAAAAAATTCTTGGTTTTCAACAGCAGGACTTCCTGGCTTTAAAAAAAAAAAAAAAATTCTCATTAAACTAGAATGATTTATGAAAGCTTTTCACATGACATACATGTGTTCTTGGTAGTTAATTGATGTATTATTTTTCTGCTCCTCAGAAAAGCGAACAGATAAATCAGCTGTCTCTGGTGCCATTAGACTGAAAATCAATGTTGAAATAGAAGGAGAGGAGAAAGTTGCTCCCTATCATGTGCAGTACACCTGTCTACATGAGGTATGTAGGAGAAGTTAAAGTATACTCTACAGAAATGACTATTGTGTTGTTGCAAGGATAAGGAAAAAAGCCTACAGAACATTAGAACACTGTAACAAATAACTGCTGCCATACCTGAGGACAAGTTTATTTTAGATTTCCCATTTTGTATTGCTGATGGCATATCAGGTTCAGAAGCAAAGGCAGAACAATGTAAGACCAACAGATCGTTCATGCCAGTAGGTAGAAAACAAGAGATAGAGTGAGATAAGCTCTCCCTGTCCTGCGTTTTGATTTAGCACTTTGATGCTCTGTACATGCTTGCTAACATCAAGAATAAACAAATATTTCAGTATATTACAGAAATAGAGCTACTAACTCTGAAGGATTTATTTCCTTCTACATTAATCCATATCTTGGAGAGAGTGAGAAAAGGCAAGAGAAGCACAGACAATATAAAATTTCATTTTCCTGTCATCTAGATTGCTTTTGTCAACATTGGAAAAAAATCATCACTGTTAAACCAGTGTGTCTTTTGAAAGATTTTCCTCGTAATTGGTTCCTCTTCCCTCAAATAGTGATCTGCGTAGACATTCTGTTCTGAAAATGCCATCAGTTTCTGAAAGCTGATAGCTAATATATGGCTGGAAGTTCAGCATCAGTATGTATCCACAGAATCCCCTTGTTCACCATTTGTGAAACTGGATATTCAGGGCATTTGTGCAGATAGGTTTTGGCCTGATATTGCTTTAAGATAATCCTTTAAGAGGCAGTTATGGGCTAATTAGACAAACTGCAAGTATTTCAAAGTTTTAGGGTTTTTTTCATCATTGAAAATAGGGAATAAAATAGGCTGCTCAGTTAGCTTTACTCCCAAGGTTACTAAACCTAAATTTTATTACACTACTTGAGAGGCATCTGCCATATTTCTGTTATCTTCCTGTAACTCACAGTTCTCAAATAATGAATTTGAAATTTATTGGTCACGGAGCTAATTAAAGTTGAAACCCTATGTAGTAAGTGTTACAACATCAGAATGTTTGTGCCAGCCTTCAGAAAAATAAACAATATAAGAAAAAAGAAAACAAAAACAAAAACAACAACAACAAAAAAAAAAAAAAAAAACACCAAAAAACCCAAAAACAAACAAACAAAACAAACCAAAAAAAACACAACCACGAACTGGCAATTAATATATTGATGACTGTATATAGGATGTATTTTCAGATTCTACTTAAAAGCCAAAATTCGCCATTTGAAACGTTTCTTACCTTTAGAATCTGTTCCATTACTTGACGGAAGTTAAGTCTAACGGGGTTGTGAAAATCCCTGAAGTGAAAGGCGATGAGGCCTGGAAGGTGTACTTTGATGATGCTGCACAAGAAATCGTGGATGAATTTGCAATGCGCTATGGAATTGAATACATTTATCAAGCTATGACGTAAGTATTAGCACGTCCGCTTTTCTGCTTTACTCTCAAGCGTCTGAGGGAAGCGATGAGTTCCAAGGCTTCATGCTTTCATTCTCCATTTCTCTTCCATTCCTGATTTAAATTTTTGTTACCATTTTCGTCCATTCGATTCTCGTTGAAGTGCTTCTCATCTGCAGTGGAATTAAGATATATTATAAGCATTTTATGAGCTGTTACCGGTATTACTGCTAATGCATTCCTTAATCCTTATGATACTCATATATAGCAGGGCTCAGAAAGACTTCCAGTGTTCCAGATGGGACTGGGGTGGTAGAATAGGGATTCACAAACTCTGTACTCTTTTCCAGGAGTACAGAAATCATCATAGAACAGCAGCAAGTCTGTAGTGAGCTTCCATAGTATATATAAATAATAAATGCAAACTATATTTGACATTTTTGAAACCTGTCGCTACGTTGTCCATTCTAAGTAGCTGCCTGAACACTTTAGAACACAGCACCATTTAGTTTAGAGGCCTGGAGACATGAGAGCCCCATCATGTATTCTGAATTGTGCAGTAAAAAGTTTTCTGGTGAAAAGGACTATAGCCTGCTCCTACTGGGGAGGAAGAGGACTCCGAATGAGTTCTCTAAAAAAGAAATAAAGAATTTTTTTTCCTTACAGAAGGCTGATATTATGGAATTTTGAATCAGGACATCTCTCATTTTCTCCATCTCTTTCCCTCCTGAACAGAAAATTATGAAGGCACATAAACATATGAAGTTTTCTTTTTATTGCAAGACATAATGACACCATCTGCTGCTGCAATGAGCATGTCTTTCACTTCATGTAGCTCTCTATGAATTATTGTACTGTACATCTGATAGGAGGGCAGAGGGTGTCTTTGTAATGTATACATCTTATTGCTTTTCTGTCAAGGACCTCACACAACGTTGCACAGAATAATTTATTAAGCTTGACAGTTCCTGTGTGGTATCATATATTTTAACTATATCTGGAGGAATTCATGCATTGAGTTTCCTCAATATTTTGAATATTCCTGAATAGTTTTGTTTTCATGTTTAACTCCTCTTTAGCCATGTATGTTTTTACATCGTGATTAAATTATGTCTGTTATTAACTAGCCCAGTATTATAGTTTTTTAACTTGATTTAAAATGGTATGGTGTTTTTACCGAAGTGTTAATGATAACGTTGTTCCTGCCGTGTGTATCAAAATGAATTCAAGGTTTGATGAAAGATGAATCCTCAAGAGCTATTAATGCCAAGGGAGGGCTGTTATTACTGGTTTGCATTAAGAAATAAAGGACTGATCTTGATTAGTGTTTCCTCTTAACTATAGCCCAGTTGTTGGTTATCTCAATACCACACGGCAGTATTTCTGATGGACAATCTGAACAAATTATTTTAAAGTTGCTTTTTCTTCATCTCTTGAGGTACACCAGTAATGTAAAATTTACCAGAAAAAGTTTGAAACTGGTTTTAGAAATTCAAATTTTGCAAAAGTCAACATAGCAAAAATAGCAATATAGTTGATGTATTTAAAAAACTTTTTTGCTTCCAGTGTTAGAAATGAACAGGTTATGTTTTCATATAACAAAGATGCTTTTCTTTGAATAAAGAAGAGGCTTAACTTTTATCTCAGTAAATAACTTAACACAGAGATATTCATGAAAAGGAAGTAAATTTACTCTGAACAACTAACGTGGAGCTGGGCAAGTACTGCAACACTTTTTTCAGGAATCCTTACTCAGAAATTCTAACCAAGCCATTTTAAGTTAAATGACCTACTTGGCCTTGTCCTCTTTTTACTCTTGCTTTCTTCTATACCTTTTCCACCAAATTTCCTTACTGTTAGTGACTGCAAGTGAAGTATGTGAAGGCAGGTATAATAAGAAAGTCAATTCCGTGTTGGTACTCACAGGAAATAAAAGCTAAGATTTCACTGCCCCCATACCCACGTCCTTTTAAATGTTACTTGTTAATAATGAGCCCTCCTCTATGAGGGGAAGGCCTCATCCTGTGTGAGTTAGGAATAAAATCAGTAATGAATGTAATCTCAAATAATACTTGAAGAAGAATACATATTCATATACATCATTTTGCTGATTCACCTGAGACATGTCTCAGAGCATTCAGACTTTGGGGAGAAGAGTAGTGAAAAAAATAGGTCTGTCATGAGGAATTTTCTTTTGGACTATTATCTGTTGGTTTTACTTCTTTTTATGAGATCACCTTTTTCTTCTGGAACAATTTTAGTGGCTGGAAGAAAATGTACAGTTACTTGATTTGGAAAATAGAATGATCAGATTCCGTTTGGTAATGAAGAGCTCCTACTAAAACAAAAGCAATTTTCTACCATACATCAGAGAGGGAATTTGAATGTAATCACTTTGCCCAAAGGAATATTGTGTAAGCATTCTTTGCCTGAGAATCTGGTTGCAGAGGACTTCGACTGCATGTCTCAGGATAAAATTGCAAATTAAAATGTTTGCATTTGGAAATGAAAAACTGACTATGCTTTAATACTCCATGATCCAGACCCTCAAGAGCATCCACACGCACTTTATCAGGCTCACATGAGTTTTAGGCTGTTGTTAATGAGGTGCCCTTTTTGTCTGAATGTAATTTTTAGTATTCGTATTTGTTTCAAAATTAGCTACTGTATAAAGCTTCAGTGCCACTTAATGATAGTCAGTCTTGACCCTTTTAAGTATGGGTAGATGGCGTATGCTGGAATAGGAACATGTGCCGTTCTGCATTTCTGAACACAAAGTAAATCTGATAAAGCTTCCCTAAAGTACCCCTGTCTAGAACAATTTGGCATCCTGTTCCACTACAGCAATAAACAACCCCACTTGTCTATCGTTGCTGGTTCATGCCAGTGGCTTTGTCATTGTGATCCTCTTAGTAGACCCTGAGGATTTGTTCCTGGCTCTCAATATTTATTTATATTTATTCCTTTAGAGCAAAGAAATAACATTTCAAAAATATACTCTTATTTTCCAAATATACTGAGTATACTTATACTGCAATGTGGATATCAACCCAAAAGATATCACATAGGTGGTTACTTATCTGCTCTTAGTCATTGTCCCTAGTGAGACCTTTCTCATTAAACTTACAAGAGAATGAATTCAAGCTTGACTGCACCTGTTGCTGGAGATGGAGGCATCCATATTTCTGTGAGAAGAAATGCAGACAGTTTTTCCCTAAAGATGCCCACTTAGAAAGGGTGTCTTACTCTCAAGGTACGGATTACAACTGCCCAGTTCCTAAGCAAGGGAATCTGCTTATAAGTCATCAGGTGTGGAATTAGTGTGAGTAGAAAAACAATCATTGACCCAAAGCCAAAATACATCCAAAAGTCTGCTTTAGTTGCATTAATTGCAGTTCTTTGAAATTTTTGTCCAGATAGATTCCATAATCCACTCTTCTTTTTTATGATTATTATGTTCCTCCATTCATCATGGAGTCTGGGTTAGGAGAAGAAATGAAAGACAATTACAGCCATTCTTATATGGCTCAGAAAAGGTGGGGTTTTAATTTTTTTTTATTATTATTATTATTTTTAATGAATAGCAGCCAGATAGATGCTGTTAGCTACAGGAATAGTATGTGTAACTCCCAGAAGTAGAAGCATATATGTATGAGACGATAGGAGAGAAAATAGTTATCACAGAAAATGGGGGGGAAAAGCAGAAAACCAGCTCAGTGATCTGACTGACCTTTATTTTGATGACTGTGGTGATTGATGGCAATTTATGCAGTAAATTCAGTGTCTTGAAGGAATCATACTGAAACTTTATTTACCTACATATATTAAGCCACCTCTCCACCATCAAGAAAAAAAAACTTTTTTCCTCTCATTCCTTTTTCAATGTAATTTATTTCTCTTTAAAAGTCAAAAATCAGAGCACGTATTGAAACACTGTTTGACTAGACACTGAAATTATGCACAACATCAGCAACCTGGATTTACTGTGTAATGGAGTCAAGTGCATTAAAAGCTCTAAGATCTTTGCTTCTTACTGGCAAGAGTCACCACAGGTAGAACCTAATGCTCCTCAATCAGCAACATAGCTCTCGTTCCAGCAGGTTAATGGACATTAACTATGTCATCTTGTTCTCCTGCTAGTCTTCAATTAATGTGGCAGCATTGCAAAAAGCACACAAATCGCCCATTAAACTAATTTTTTATTGATGGCATTTGCTTGCTGAGTACAGCACATCAATTTTCCTTCTTTCTTCACCAATTCACAGTGGCAGCAGTACTAGAAGAATCACAGGCACTGCATGTTAGTTAAAAAATTGAATAGTAAGAAAGTTGGAGCAAGCAGGCCTGGTTTTAGACCTTGGCTCTAGCTTAAACAATGCAATATTACTTAAGACTTAGCACTGTTTGCTGTGACATCTTGTGCACACTGGAAATTGTTAATAACTCGTGTTATTTGATGCTCTTTTCAAAGACCTACAAAAACAAAAACAGGGTTCCCTTTCTTTTTAATATATGTTAGCAAGCAGAAGAAAGACAGGTGGCTTGCAGATGGCTGATAACCTGAGTTATCAGCACTCTCGGAGTCATGACCCATATTGCATGTGATATATTTAATAGGTTCTGGGAACTCGGGAGATTTTAGTTAAACAATGGAGAGAAACAAAAGCCTGTCACTTGACACTTTATCATCATTTTCACTAACACAGGTGAAATGGTGCAGTGATACAATAAGGACATAAACAAATTACATCAATAGGTTTAAATTTTCCTCATAGCAAATTGGTGCAATCTGGGTCTATTTTAAATATAAGAGCTCAGTATGGATCGTGGGCAGCTCAGTGTGAAATGGTTGGAAGAACCTGCAGAAGACACCGTGCCAAACTTAAAATGTTTACCACAACTATTTTTGCGTGGTCTGTCATGTTCCCTGAAGGCAAATGGCACAATCTCAAAGGCTTCTCACGTAGGGCTGCTGCTGACTGCCCCTTTTGGCTGCCTCCTCACACAGCAGAGCATATCTTATAGGTGAGACCCTAAGGCCAGTGGGGTTATTAGTGCCTTCTTATCTCCATTGGGGTTACTCATACACTAAAGGCTTTTAGGTCCACTAGAAGACTTTTGGAAGTTAAAGATCATCTCTGTAAGTATGAGAATATTTTTTTTGTGCATCAATTTTTTTAAAAAAAATACTTCTGCTTATTTGTACCTATATTTCTCGAAATTCATGTGATTAATATATCAGGAGAGATTTCCATTAACTTTGAAGGTTACCTTTAGTGGTGGGAATCACCCGACATTACTGTTGTATTTTAGTACAAAGGAAATTATTGTTCTTCTACTTTACAGAAAACATGTGACATATAATGAAAGGTTCTCCTAAGGGGTAGAGAGCTCTGTTGTGTTTTTGTCAGATTCACACAGTGGTATTTAAAAGTACTTCTGGAAAATACTGGCAATGAACGAAAGGTTTGGTAATTTTATCCTATGAGCACATAGCTGGGAATGCCGAGTTCTGGTCCTGGCCCAAGTGGTTGATTTGTGTGTAGGTTTGAGCAGTTTCTCTGTTTTCTAAAATGGAGATAATAGAACTTACAGATCAACCTTCCAGAAGGGCTGAGAACTGCTTGCAAAGCATTTTGAACATTACTACCATGATAGAAGTTGTAAGTATCAATATGTATCACTACATTGGTGCAAGACTGTGTGATATATAAACCAAGCTTGAAAATACTTTAAAGAGAGCCTAATGCTAGAGAAAGCCCACCTGGCTTGGCCTAGAAAGACTGCAAATACAGAGACACCACACATATGAGGACTGTAGCCTTAGATTCTCCTTAATGTGTCAGAGATTTTGGATGACATTATAAAGTAGCAAAACATGAATACGTGCTGGGATTTTCTTTAGGTATTTGTACATGCATAATTAATTACTTGGTTTTTTCTTGGGAATTATGGTTTAAATTATAGGTGGATTTATCTTGAGTTAGAAAATTACCGTTTTAGAACATTACTATTTTAGAAGTTTTCCTACCAATTACCGTTGAATTACAGGATCAGTTGGCACCCATCTCCTGTGCTTTATTTTTTAGGAAAAATAAATAGAAAAATATTTTCATTTATAGATCACACACATGTTTTGAGCACTCACTGGTAATTAAAACACAGTTTCAGTCTACAGCACTTCAAAAGTTCTGTGCTTTGTTAACCACAGTGATCACGTAACTGTCGTGAGAGGTGAATGTGTTCAGCATCACATTTACCTTGCTGCAAGTAGCTGATTCTATTTCAAATCTTTTCCCAGATTTGACTAAGGTGCTTGAGGAGAGCAGTTTGGTCAATAGTTTTATGAGGTCTACTTCTGATATCTAGGTATGGAATGGATATCAGGTGCATCAATGAAGCCTGAATCCTGAGCCTGGGCCCTCAGGGAGTTTGAGAATTTTCTTTTTTAACACATCTGTGATCTGAAACAGATTTCTGAAGTAAACTACATTTGAGATATCTCCTTTGCCAAATAAAGTGTTGTAGAGTGCTTGGTTTGTAGTAGTGTGAGTGCCTGACAGCCCAGGGCATCTTTTAGGCCCATTTCTGAATCTGTAGATGGGCATCTGTAGTAAAAATCTGTGAACTGAGACAGGTGTCTGGAAAAGCAGAAGCAAGAGATACTTTATGTGATGCTGCCTTCTGACTCACTGCATTCCCCCTAATTTCCCTTTTAAATCTATAGACTAATGGAACAAGAGTTGTTTGGTAGATGGGACATTGCAGATTACCCAAAGGGTTATGAAAAAGGCATCTACAAATACACTTAAGGCATCTGCAAATATACTAAGTCGGTGACAGCGAAGACCCTAGAAAAGATAGTGTTGTCTCTTCAGCAGAAGCAAGTTTCTGCAGCCCTGGAACATCAGATAGCAGGAATACAATTAACAGGGTCAGTCACAATAGCAGATTGAAGCAATTTAGAGCACTGCTGAGAAAATGAGCAGGTATCAGAAAGAATAATGGAGGTAGATTGAGTTTGTGTGCAGGCTTGGAAGAAAGTATGAAGAGCTCATTTTTAATGGCTTTAGGAACAGGAATCCAAATACAAGATGAAAATAATCTTGAATGATGCCTTGAAAGATGATATGGGCAGTGAAAGCAGTAAAGGCTACTTGGCCTAAGTCCAGCAGGACAGAGTTCAGTCGTACCTTGTGTTAATTTTTTTCTTGGAAGGGCACTAGTGCCCAGGTGGTCCAGGCCCAGCACACTGCTCTGCCTTATGCTCCTGAGGAGAAACAGGAGAGAGGAGCCAGAGTCTCCAGCTAAGAGCAGCATGTGGCCAAATCAGGACCTTCAGTCCTACAGAGAGCTCCAGAGTGACTGGAGTTTCTTCATCCTTTTCTGTAGGACTGTACACTGATCTTCACCATCATCTTATCTGCCTAATACCCCTCATTTTTTTTCCTATCTATGTACATTTACTCTTTATCCCTAACTATAGATCTTGACATTAGGAATTTATGTTTTCGGTGATGATGTTCACTCTCCTCATGTGTTAGGTGTTTCATCCATTTTATATCTTCTTATGTTTTCTTGTATTATGAACTCTTTGTATTCTAAAACCAGGCATCTCCTGCTGTGTTAAACAAGTAAACAGTGCTGCTACATTGCAGCTCTGGTTTGGGCTGCTTTGGTTTTAACAGATTGATTACTTAAATTTTACTGGTCTGAGTCAAAGTGGAACAGTTTCAGTTTTGGCCTAAATCAAATCAAGGTGGACCCAGAAATTGCTTTCATCAGTAACGCAGTCGAAAATAAAAGCCACGCTAAAATGCTTGAGTCTTTTTGTTGGCAACAATTAAATCCTTTTCTGCTGTAGATCTCTATGGCTTTTTATGTTCATAACTTTTTTTTGGTTTTAAATTTTTGTTAATAATGAACATTTTGCTTAGTAGTAATTAAGATAGTTAAATCATGGGGTTTTGTTTAGGATTAACAGGGTAAGACCCAAATGCGAATTTGGTGTGTTCAGTTTGAAAATATTGGTGTGCAGCAAGCAGTAATTATATCAAATGTGTCTGTATTTTCCTCATATACATCTGCCCAATTTTCCGTGAAGTAGCTTGAAAGTTACATCGTTGGAGCTGAAAAGAAATTGTGGTGAGAGAATGAGCAGATTCCTTGCCACCGTTAATAACTGTTGGTTTGTTTGAATTGCAGGCACTTTTCCTGTCTGTCTTCTAAATATATGTGCCCTGGTGTTCCAGCAGTTATGAGCACATTGTTGGCCAATATAAATGCTTTCTATGCTCATACCACAGCAGCAACTAATGTATCTGCCTCAGATCGCTTTGCTGCTACTAATTTTGGGGTAAGTAGACTTTCTTTTTTAATGGAATTCTAGCCTTTTTTTTTTTTAAGCTGATATCAAAGGTATTTTTAATTTAACAGTTTTCATAAAATACCATTTATTGACATGAAATAAAATATTAATCGTAATTGAAATTTATTAAACAAAAATTACAGTTGGGTTAAGTAGTGATAGAGGTACTAGTACTCTTCTTCAGTGTTAGAATAATAGAGACATTATGGATTTTAGGATTTTCAAGGCAACATTATGAAATTTTCCATTTGGATGAGTAAACCAAGAAAGACTTAATTTTGGTTTTGCTTTTGTCTTCCCATTAGAAGTCAGAAACATAATTATCAGATAATTGTCAGTAAATAAATGTAATTTCTGCTTGGAAAAATGTGTAAATTTTTAGTTTTGCAAAGAATATTTCCTCTGGATGCTAAAATAAATTTTGGGTTGTAACAAATAGTGTATTAAGTATAGCATTCCTGCATACTTTTATCATACAGGGCCTCAAATACCTGAAACTCAATATTAGTTTGTAATTCCTGAACACGTACCTTTGAGGTAGAACTTATGTCCCTAAATTCACTTTGTGTAGTAAACACACCAAAGATTGGTTTCTATTATTATTACTGAATTCTGAATCTAGTAGGGATCTGATGCTACTGCTTACATCCATAAATAGTCCAACAGTTAGTTCTAAATGCTCCTAAAGTAGTATTGACAATATATTTTGAAGTAAGTCAGTAAAAAAATTTTTTTAAGAATTCCCTTAAGTCATTACTTTCAAGTCCACACAGTAACTTTTTAAAGAAATATTTACTCTCAAAATCAATTGATTTTTCTTTTAAATGTTCAGTCTGGTGGAAGTGCCCACATATAAATTTACCCAGGGCAGGGTCTGTAGTTTGGAGACAGCTTGTTCTTGAACTGGAACTTTGTCTCCTGCTGCTAGAGGTTTGCTTGGAAAGAGGAATATTAACCTGGCTCCTTCACTTCAAAGGAAAACGTTTTATGGTCAAAAATTGATATTAGAACATTTGTGATTCAATTATTGTATTACCATGACAGTACAATATTTCTTTGTTCTTATTCAGGTTTTCCTTTTAAAGCTGATTGATGGGGTTTTATGGAATGACTCTATACCGCTGTTGAAACCAGGCTTCTCTTTCAATGTTCAAGCTCTATTAGACCTTTGAGTTTGATGCAACTTTCGAAATTCAGAATGTTTCTGCTGAATTTTTTTATCCTTTTTTTTTGTCCCCCATTTTTCTAATGATCAGAACTACTTTTATCCTCAGACTGGACAGAGATTAAGTCCTTTCTCTGATGTTAATGCCAGTTTAACTTTGACGCAATTCCAAGCCAATTCATAGTTCAACAGATGGATGGAAAAAGAGTAGTAAGCATCACTAATAGAGATTTGGAGCTCTTTTTTCAGACAATTGACTTATAGGCAAAATATTAGATTATTTTTCTCTCTTAGGTCAAAAGGCATTTGTTAGTGAATAGCTGCACGTCATTCATCAAAAAGAACATCTCAAATTCAAGTCCTCAGGCTACAGCTGGGAATGATTTGGCTGACTGAATATTTCAGTACAGATTTATAACACGACAAAAAAGTTCCCTTTTGATTGATCCCTTAAGGGAACTGTGCCAAATTGGTGGCTCTTGGTGTAGTTTAGTACTCCACTGATGAGAGGCAGTGCACAAAGACTATTTTCAAATTACTGCCGATCATAGTTGGGGGATGGTGTGGGTACAACCAGTGCATCCTGAGAGGTTTCAGATCTTGCCAAGTCCAGAACTCGGCTGCTTTTACATGGGCTGATGAGGATATCTGCACAGTTTTGTGCAGCAGACTATGGAATATGTTCTAACGTGGTAATTAGAAACTCTCATTAGTATTACTTACAACTCAGCTGGATATCTCACAGCAAAATATTTTCCCTGCACCTTCATCTATCATGGTAACAAGTTAATCTCCACGTTTGAAAGGGAAAACTGTAACAGCACAGTGTTAGTATTACTTAGCTTATTCCTACAAAAGTCACTTGTTTCTGAAGTGTAATTTTCAATCATACTTTTATGCCAAATTCTGCTGTAAATGAGCATAATTTTTTACTTGTTAAAGGGAGGGGGAAGTGCTTTCTTCAAGAGTGTAAGCAATTGAGGGAAATATAAGAAAGGGAAATACTGCATCAGATAGTCTGTGTTACTTCACTGATGTATTGCACAGGTGCAATTTAATGCATACCAGGTAAATCTCAATAAAGGATAGAAAGGGAAAATCAAGTGAAAAAAGATGCATTGCCTGGCCTTAAAACACAGATATTTCAAACCAGCATTTATATATGAAACAATGGAAAGCAAACTGATTTTTAAATAAGTTAAAATTGAAAAGCAGCTTTCTGAAACCCCATAAGTTACAGGAACCTGCAAAATCTATTCTTGTTTTCTTTTTCCAGAGAGAAAAGTTCATAAAACTGCTGGATCAATTGCACAATTCTCTGAGGATTGATTTATCCAAATACAGGGTATGTACACTGTATTCTATCTAGAGCTCACATGAGACCCCAAATTCTTTGGAACAAAAATTTACAGAATATAAGCAGTTCAACAACAATATTTTTCCAATTTGAAAAAAAAAAAAAAAGAACAGAAAATCTTAGTATTTTTTTTCCCAAAAGGTAAAAATGGGTCAAGGGATGAGCAGACATTCAAGAAAGAGTATGATTCAACAACTTTGATTAAATTAGTCTATAACTAGTCTATAATTAACTTAATTCATCTGGGAATTACCTTCACTGACAGGTATTGCAAAGTGCAGTTCCTGCTGTATTTATTTGAAAGATTGACATCTTTGCTACAACCTCCATCCTGAGATCTCAGTAAGGTTGAAAAAGCCTCGTCTTTGCATTTTTCTACGTGATAGGAATTTCAGTCTCATCTTTGCCTCATGAAATCTCTTTCCACTGAGGCATGCTCCAAAGCCAGCCCTTCAGGAAAGCATGCACTGGATACCTGCCAGTTACCCCATGGTTCTGAACCCGCTCTCCTTTTCTATTCCACTGCATCATGAAACTTTTGGACAACACAGGAGCAGTTAGGGCTCCACCAGCTACAGCTCTCTCAGCTTCTAGAAGTGGCAGCCTCCAAGTCAAGGATTTCTCTGTTCATCTGGCCTGCTTTCTAAAACTGGAGGAGAAATGGAATATTTAAAGGCATTAGAGGGAGTAGAAGTTGCACATACTCAGTTTTTAAGCCCGTGTCCTTCATGCAGCAATATTTATTGCAATACCTCTTAATTTTGAGGAATGCTATCCAGATAATATTGTAGCATGAGGATATTTGGCCCATTTTGTATTAGTAGGAACCCATTTAAATAACACTACTGCCCATCAGTCTATTAACCCAGAGATCCCAGCAAAAATTATGTATGTTATTTCTTCATTAGGATTACTACTGCATTTATGCCCACAAGTGATGTATGTGCCATGAAGAACTCACAAATTATTTAAACTAGCAACAGTTTCTAGTCTTTTTGTAGTATTTTTTAACTCCATTCATATTTTGGAAAGATATTAATATTTTGAATCATAGATATTACAAATACAGGAGCATTATCAAAAGGGTTCCTACTCATATCAAAGGGATACTCGTCACTGACTTCCTCACAGGCAGAATTCAGGTAACATGGGAACGCCTCTAATCCTTCCAAGCAGCATCTTAGTTTTCCTAGAGGGTTTTTAACTAGTTGTTCAAGGACCTTACCTGTAACTAAGATTTTGCACTATTCCTCTCTTCCTGATTCACCAGGATAATTTTCCTGCCAGCAATTCTGAAAGACTCCAGGATCTGAAATCAACTGTGGACCTGCTTACCAGCATTACATTTTTTCGGATGAAGGTATTGTCCTTTATTTGCATTATGACTCCAAAGTAAAATAAATAAATAAATAAATAAATAAATGGAAAATAAAAGCTGTTACCTTTTATTTTCCAGGACAATCATACTCTAGTTAATACTCTTAATCAATCAATCTCCTTTGGTTTTAATTTAAATCTTTCAGATTACTGATGATCATTGAAGGGAAGTACTTTTATTCATACTTTGTATTAACAATGTGATAAAAGCCATTATTTAAAAAAAATATATATTTTTTCCTTTCTTAACTATATTGTTACATATCCTGAAGAAAACAAACATTTATCTTTTTAATTAGTTTAAAATCAAGTCACATAAAGCAAACTCAGTTAAACTCCTTAGGAACATGTGTCAAATAGAATCATGTTTTCTTAGCAGTATCATAAAATCCCAAGTCAAACAGCAAAATAGGTCTGATAACTCTGTTTGCCTTAGTAACTCCAGAGGTTCATATATAAGTGATAAAGTACTGAAATATTTTGGGACGGAATGATACACATTAATGTTGCTGAATGAGAAAACAGAAACACCAACAATTTGTTGTAACAGTATGAGATTTTATTGCGTTAGGCACTACATAAAGAGAATTAAAATAATCCCTTAAGTTAAAGTTGAAATGAATGTATCCTAAAGCAGAGGAAAAAGCGGAACCTTTTGCTTTAAAAATTAAAGTGCTATTTGGCTGATATTCATATTTAAAGGAAAGCATGTAATTATGTGGTTGAATAATTCCCTAAATAATCAAAGAAATTCCAGGATGTAAACCCTAAGATGTAAAGGTGTAAATCCTTGTGCCTTTTTCAACATATGAGTAATTTCATTGAAATAAAACTTAGTGATACAATATGCTTGCCTAACTTAAGTACATGTTTTAATGCCTCTTTGAACCAAGATCATCTTAACACAATTTTAATTTTATGTTTTATTTTATTACATTTCAATGCTTTTCACCCTTTATGACAGAACTACATTCAATGATTAGATTTTCTGTGTTCAGTATAATTCTGACATTCTACCATTTACTAAATATTTCATTAGGTCCTGGAATTGCAGAGCCCACCTCGAGCCAGTACTGTGGTGAAAGACTGTGTAAGAGCCTGCCTGGACTCAACTTATAAATACATTTTTGACAATTGCTATGATCTCTACTCCCAATTAGTGGATCAGGTGAGGCCAATATGAACTTGTTTCATGCTACTGCTCATTCACCTCAAGTGAATAGAAAGCCTTCCAGTGCTCCTTCATGTCAAAGCTCTCAGGTTGTTTTCATTTTATTTATGCATGAAGGACGAATGTATCATAAATACATCCACAGATAGCTATGAATTCAAAAATGTTTACCAAGCTGAGTTTCAAAATGGGCATGTTAACTGATAATTGAGTCATCACATCAGACATGACTGTAAAATTGTCCTGTGATTTTAGGGAAGATGACATTAGATTGATTACTGTTCATTTAAGATCTGTAACTGGAAAATAATTTTTAAAAATCTAATATTTCACTTCAGCAGCTTTAGGAAAAAAAATATTATAATTTGCTGAAAAATATATACTGTCTTTCCAACCTTATATTTTAACACATATGATTCATACTTGAATCCAAGCTTTAGTAACAGCTTTAAGAAAACAGAGGATAATTCTAAAACATTTCTTAATATTAGTCTGTCAGGCTGAACTGTCAATTCAAAATAAGTATAGCATTTGTTGTATTCCAAATGTCATTCAAAATCTTTGAGAATGTTGCTTATTTTTTTCCTACTGTATGGCCAGACTTCATTCTGTAATGTCAAAACTAAGAACTGTCTTAAAGGAACATCACTACTTTATCACATTACCTCTTGTTCCTTGCCTTTTCTTCCTGGATGGTACACTGTACATCTTCCTGATGGTACACTGTACACCAGTACACTGGTGCTGCAGTGACTATTCCATCCTTGAATAGGATTATTTGTTTGGCAAAAGCATATTTTCTGTGTAGTATACACTCATACTATAGATATAAGACATCAAAATTAATCTGAAAGTACATTTCATTTGAATCCAAAACATTAATTGCTGTATTTCAGGAAAGGTACTATCTGCTATTTATTCAACTTTTCTGAAATGAGAATTTATTTTCTAATATTGGATTCCTGTTACGTGAGAAAATTCATCTGTAGCTTTGAACATAGAAATTTCTCACCACCATGGTGAGCACTCCACACCCTTAGTGCTTGTGTCTGTGTTTATCCTACAACATATTATATTGTAAGCTGAGTAGGAGTATAAATTAGTAGAAGGAGCAGCTTCAGGCATCACATCTATTTACGTCATAAACTGCACTGTTTTCTTGCTAATGTTTACTCTGCAGCAATTGGATCTTGTCTGTTAAATATAATATGAAGTGCTGCTACAGTGGGTATTACATAAGTCTGCAGTTCATCAGCAAATTCCAGCAATTCTGGTAAACAGCTACAAGTGAAGTAGTCTTCTGCAAAGCATTGTAACATCTCCAAAAGCTTATCTGTGTTCAAAAAATTCACTGCTTTTTTCTGTGAATTCATAAAATAGTGTAGCCTGTCTATTTTAAAAGATGGTTTTACAATGCAGGGATATTATAGCCCTTCTGTTTTGTAGCAAAAGTAAAACACACTTAAGTGATGGTCCTCTCCAAATTTCTTTTTTGAAGCAGGATGGGCAACATCATTAAATCATTTTTCTCTCACCCAACTCTACTTAAAGATAAAGCAATATGAATTCCTGAAATTTAAAAATAAATAAATAAATAAATTCACCAATGTTTACTCATTGGAAAACTGAATTAACTGCATTTCACTGTAGTTCTCTTCCTCTTGTGTTCTTTTTTACAATATCTCCAACAGGAGTGGTTTTACATAGAAACGTCAAACAGACAAGTGTCTATAGAATTACAATTACTAGGAAGTGCAAGAAACTTGAGTGAAGATCTGTAAAAAACCGCCAAATTTAAAATACAGATAAATAGATTGCATTCAAAATAATTAATTGCTAACTGTAATCAAACAACTATCACATATAATCTTAATGCCAGACAAAACTTTGTTTCACAGCAGGTGGGAGACAGTTCTGAGAATTATAACTAGTCTGGCTTTAATAGAGAGATGAGTAAAATAATTCAAATTACTACCTAAAGTCTGCATCAGCTCTAAAGTTGTACAAGGAAACTGTGTTCACCATTATCCTCTTAGAGTTCCCTGTCAATACATCCATGTATACATTTGCTTTTAGGAACAGCTAAGTATACAGCTTGTTCAAACCTATGGCTGTGGAGGTTTTCCAGTGAATCCAGGCAAGTGGCTTGTGGTACCACTGTCATAATAATGAAGCAGTAACCAATATTGTAATTAACATTTCATCAGCTTTGTGTCCAAACCCCTTAATCCAACTACACCATATTCCACCTTTGAGCCATTCTCCTATCTCTGCCTCCCTCCCCATCAGGAGGTCTCCTCCTCTCAGAGGGAGGAAGGCGGTTCATCCTACCACGGGATGACTACCACATCCTACCACAGGAGGCTCATGTTCTAGCTGCACAGCTGAGCTTTGAGCTGTGAGTACTGAGAACTGAAATCAATGAACCCCAAAGCAACAAGAAATGGTTCATATGTAGGTCACCACCTGCTCTCACTCAGGGGAAAGCCTGGCAGCTGCTGTCCTGCTGAGGCCCACTGAGCGCTCAGGGTGTAGATCTCTGTGTGTAGCTCATGTCAAACATCACCTGTGTTTGCTTCTGTCTGCAAGCTGAAACTCTCGGAGATGCCTGCCACAATATCTCCAGAAAATATGTTTAATGTCTGAATGTAATTGTTTGATTTTTGGGGTGAAAACAGAACAATGAATGATGACCTTGAGGGTGCTCAAGCTGGAGTTTTGGGGAATTTATCACTATAAGAAAAAGCACAACAAGTAAATTTCAGAATATGCTCAGCATTCTCTCTTTTTATTGCCCTCTACCTTTGTGTCAGCCACACAATCACTGTTATAAAGCTAATGTCTTGCAGCAAAATATCACCCTGGGGAACAACTATGTTTCCTGGAGTGAAGTGTGGCAAATGCTAGCTGTATGCAAAAATATCGTGCTACCGTTCCACATCAGGATACAAAGAACAGCTGATGACAAAATACAAATGAGTACTACAGAGAGTAACACATGACAGCCTGACAGGCTTACTGACATGTGTATTACTGTCCTCATTGTTTGAGATAAAGCCCTCTGATGAGGAACTACCTAGTTCCTTGTGCAGCAGACGCAGTATTCTCTCTTTTTAATTAACACGGATCTGAGTGAAGTGCTAAGTCTCCCCACGTGGAAAAAAAAAGTCTTGAAAAAGTAGTTTCAGAAGCACTTTGATAACTTTCTGACTCAATTTACAGGAGGGTGGAACGAGATGATCTTTGAGGTCCCTTCCAACCCAAACAATTCTATGATTCTATAATGATTCTATAAATCGGGTTTCAGTTTCAGGTAAGAAAACACTTCAGGAGTTAGTTACTGTGCAACAGCATTGCTCAGGGAAATTCCTCACAGGTTTTGAATACACGTTGAGTGTGTCTGCAAATGGTTTCTGGTTTCCATGATTTTACATAAATAAAAAATAGTTTAAAAAATTAAAATTATATAAAATTCTAAAAATAGGTGTGTGCAATATATAAATGTCTATATATGTGTATGTTTTATGTATAATGCATGTTGTATATCCCATGGGGATTCTTAACATCTTCCAAATTAAGTAACGTTAACTAAGCAGTTTAAAAATACAGAAGTACAGTTAATATTTCATCATCTAAGACTGGTATATGAAATAGCCCTCTGTAGCCTCCTGCTAATCAAGGCTACTGTGCTGGTTTCCATTCAGTTTTCACTCTATCATTCTTTATATAAAAAATATTCTGAATTGTAGCTTGGGGTATCAGACAGCAATAGATAAGCTTCTGATATCATAGGATTGAACTTACCAAAGTCACACAGATACTAATGTGTATTGATTGCACAGAACATAACAAAATAAAAACAAAGCGGTATAAACCCAGACATTCATTCTACAAACTGGTAAAATCAATGATGAGAGAAGTTGAAAGGCCTTTATAGATTTGTCTCAGGGTAATACAGATGTAGATTTTAATTCTGTTTCACGCTATGTCTGCAGTTGCTTTCTCCACCTTCAGTCAGTGTTCCAGACTACAAAATATGTTTGTTTGTCAAGAGTTTAGCCTTTTTTTTCCCCTTGATCTTGGAAAAATCCCTCTATATTTTATTTCTTCTATTACTGAAGTACCACCAACTGATTTTGGTGTGTCTGTGCTGCATGATCCATTGTTTGCATATATGAATTCAGTTCATATATGCAAATATATGTAATACATATATGCATATATATATGTATATACATTCTCATATAGTAAAGGAAGTTGAGAAAAACATGGTTTAGTGCAAGTAAAGAATTTATTTTGATACATATCCTATGAAAAATTGCTCTTACTTCCTCCTTCTGCTTTTGGTGTCTTCTGTGGCAAAAGACAAAGATGTTACATTAAGAAAGAAACCATATAGAATCTGTACTATTTCCCATGTTTGTAAATCTTTAGTGAACAATATGACTTCTCCCTAAAGATATTTTTCTTACAAGGTGTTTGCTACAACTTTAGAGTGGTCCTAAATACAAGAAGTAGCCAAGTCAATTAACAGGAGTGTATAAAAACCCGTGTTGTCGTGTCTTGATGGTAAGACATCATCTGGTATTATTGTTTGTTTGATCTGCCAGCAGAAGCCTCTCGGGAATATCACTGTTTTGCCTTTGGCCAGTTAGTTGTTGAGCTTTTAAGTGCGAGACATCTTATGGCATTTCGTGGATCTGTGCATGGGACAGCACTACTTCTTAAGTGATGTCAAGATATTTTAAGTGGTTTCACTTTCCTGAGTGAAAAAAAAGTGATTCTGCTGATTGGCAAACTTCTATTCATATCAGTATTCCTGAAAGTTTTCTTGGTTACTATAAGAGCAGTCTGTGACTTTAGCTTGTTCAGTGCTGGATCAAACAAAAACAAAAGACAGGAAACTTCACAAAATCATTCTTTTTAAAAGTCAAGAATCATGAATAGCTGTTTAATTCATGTTTTTCATCTTGATATGTTGATATTTTATCTTTCTCTTGACCTTTTCAGTTGTATTTTTAAAAAATTCTCAGTATTGTTATTATCCTCCACAATGATGAGTAGTATTTAATGGCTCATATATTTTCTCACTGTATCTGTGCCAACATGGCACTAATTGGGCATATCAGGTATTTTGTTCATATTTTTATACTGACATATTTTTATTCCTCTAATGAATATACCTAGCGTGAAAAAAGAAAGTTACTGTCACCAATATAAGCTTTTTCCACTTAATAGACCACACAGTTAACTATGTTTGTACTCCAGAAAATTGGTGTGTAAGCTGTTGTAAGCATATACTTTGCCTGTGTACAATCTAATCTAATCTTGGCATTTTAAAACCCCTTTACACAACTTCTGTGCAGCGTGTAAATGCTCTGTACTAAGTAGGTGTGTATGGCATTATTTCCTGAAGTGAGAGGATTCATATCATAGAGAATTGGTTGGATGGGGGAGCAAATCACAGGATCGAGACATGAGTTATTATGATCTCAGTTACAAAATTAGAGGAGATAATTGCTTGTTTTTTCAGTTTTTTGAGAGCACACTGAAGGAAAAACTTAACTTGCCCTTTCATCCAGTAAGGGGGTATTCTTCCTGACTTCACAACACACTGATTATGAACCCATGTCACCAAAGCAGACTTCAGCAAAGCAGTTTGCCAATCAAACTTCAGTGCCTCTAAAAAGTGTTTCACTTAGCTACAAAAATGTTAAAATGCAAGTATAATTATATGATGTTGTGCCCCCACTCACTTTTTCTACACTGTTATGCTGTTTACTGTTCCTCACAGTCATATCAATAGAAACATTTTGAAGTCACACTACACCGCTGAAAATCTTTTCCTATATGAAAATAGCTTGTTCTCAAGTTATTTTTTATCCCAAGATGGTACTTTCTTCTGTTGTCTTTTCAACTCTACAACTACTCCATGTAATGAAATTCTCATCATTGGAATTTTGGAACCATTTTAATGGCACTGCACCAAGCCTGCCAGAGTTGGAGAAGCATTTGGACAGTGCTGTCAGACACAAGGCGTGTTTTTTTGGGGTTGTCCTGTGCAGGGCCAAGAGTTGGACTCCGTGATCCTTGTGGCTCCTTTCCAGCTCAGGTTATTCTGTGTTTCTATAATGCTTCTATGAAGGCATCTGTTGCCAGAAATCACATAAAACAAATAACAATGCAAACCATACTAACAGTGTAAGAACAGCTTGATTCTGAGTGTTTCTGATACACTAGTTAGATTTTAGGATAAAGGATTGAAATTACCACTGGGCATGGGTAGAGTATGCATTTTTATTTCAGGGCACACAACTCCATCTGTTAATGTGAGACTATTTTAAAAATACCTTTTCTGGGGCTTTTGAAAGGACCATATTGATTTTTAAGAGATATCTGTTTCAGAGAATTTCTGTGGAAAGAGCCTCCTTATGCAGCTACTACTTTGTAAATTGGTTACTTTTTTCTATCTCTATTAAAAAAATGAATTTCACATTCTGTGATTCACATTCACAGTCATGAAAAGCTATCTCAGCTACATGTCACTGCAAGTTGTTTGCTGTGAAATATAGTTTTTGTATAAGATGCTGAGATAAATGTGAAGTGGCTTTGTCTTCTACAACTGCTTTTGAGTTGGTTTGATTTAAACATGCACAGACCTCTGAGAAAAAGATGGTATATTAGACGTAAATCTTTGATATAGAAACAAGGCCTTCTAATAAAAATATAATGTACACCAATGAAAGCCCTTGTGAGTGACATTAATGCTCCAGTGTTCATTTCTGTTTTAAAAAGCACTCTCATTTGCCTGTGTGGCTTTAAATTGCCGGTGACACCAGGCCCATCCTCCCTTGTACCTGAGCTTTATTTCACTCGCTTTAGACATTTGAAGTGGTACCATTTGTAGTGCAACTGAGTATGTAGCTGTGTGATTAATGACACTTCTCTAAAACATTCCACAGTGGCCACAGAAACAATTTCAATTAAGTGCTGTTGAAATTCCCTTTCTGCCATTTTAAATGCTGCTAATAGATAAAAGTTAATTGAGGTTAAAATAACATTTAATTAATTCACCATGACACTAACACAGTGTTATGCCTATTCAAAAAGATACCGGGTCCATTGCAGTGGTCATATACCGACTAGGAATGAAAAGTACAGGGATTATATGTTTAAACTTGCAGGACCACAGGCATGTGTTCTTTCTGACTTACTAGCTGAGACCTGTTTCTGTCTCACGCAGAGGTGTAGAAGAGGCAAAAATTATGTGTGTATGTATGTGTGTATCCATACAGAGCTAGAAATATTTATTTTCATCTTTGGGTCTCTGCAATGAAGTTATTTATTGGATATTAAGAAGGAATCTGATCTTTCTGTCAAGCAAAGAACTGCAAAATACTTGGTCTAAGAAATTGTAGGCTAGGAGTTCATAAATCAAAACTGTAGAGACAAAATCTAGCTGTAAATGCACATTTCAGTGAAACTAAAAAATACAAAATTCTCAATAAAATAAAGGGAAATTTAACTGCTTCTGCATTTAGACCATACAACATAGCGGCTGTAAGGCTGAATATCTTCAGTGTATAATTCAAACCAAAACATTAAATACTCTGTAGCATTGATTTGTTTGGTCTTTATTGTGTTGGGTATAAGAGTTCTGCCTCAATAGACAATTTTACCTGCACTCAGTTTCAGCACAACAAAGAATTTAACAATGCGCTTAATTAAAGTGTAGACATACCCTTAAAAAAAGCCTTTATTGATCTTCTTTGCTGATGTGACAGTCTTTGCACTGTTTATGTTTTCTAATATTTGTCCACAGCCAAGTGCAGTATTCCACACAATTTACTCTGAGTTGGAGATCCAGTCTTTTTCCAAAATTTCTGAGGATTCTTACCATGTCACTTTTCCCAGCCAAGTAATCTGTAGGTGGAAATCCATAATATTTTCTCTAATTTCTCTAATAAAAATATATTCAATCTTGTTTTAATAGAGTAAGAAACAAGAAGTTCCTAAAGAAGAACAGGGACCAACAACAAAGAATTTGGATTTCTGGGCACAGCTTATTACTCTGATGGTCACCATTATAGATGAAGATAAAACAGCATATACACCAGTCTTGAACCAGTAAGTAATTAATTTCTCCATAAAAATTAAGAATCATGATTTATTAAAATGAGGACAGGAAATACACTTGAATTAGTACTTGTAATTTTAAATAGAATCTAGCTAGAGGGTTTCATGCAGAAATGGCATAGATGATAAAAATTAGTACTCTGATAATGGAAAGAGAATCTTTTGTTTTGGGAACATTGTAGATAGATATATGAACCATCCCAAAAAAGTTAAGTAGCAAAATACTGTGCAAGAGAACTAAATGGATAGAAGGGAAAGTTCACTGAAAAGGTGTGATGGCATTAATGTTATTATAGTATCTTGATGCACATGGTGTTAAAATCATGCTGAGAGTCTTTTTGGCATGGGTTTTAGAGATTTATTTTTACCAAAATAATGAACTTTACAGAAAGACCCTCTCCAAATTTACAATTGGCTAGGGAGAAGGCCTAGCCACACTGACTTGAAAATTTATGAAATGGAGAGCAATATCCTAGAGATGGAAGTTGACTATTCAGAATTGAAGATGTAACAGATGAGGGAGGTGCAATCAATAACCAAGTCAAATAACTTAAGGTTGATGCAGCAGTAGAAAAGAGAGAGCCAATCAATAAATATAGAAGGAGGAGACAGAGTGCTGGGTTTGAACACATATAGAAGGAGTGCAAAGGAACATGTTTCACATCTTACAGCTGCAGAAACTGATGTAGCACTAATTGGAATGCGACGTGATGAGGCCCCAGGGAAATGGTTTGGCTCCTTTAGCTCTTCGGAGCTATTTTACAGAGAGACTGTAGAAAATCTGGGCACAGCCTGGTTGTAATGACTTATGCAAAAGTTAAAGTTGAAATCTACATCTGTTTTGTGACAGAACAAGTGATAGAGATGTCTGCGGTTGAATTTAACTGAATGGTCCGAAGGGGAGCACGAATAAGTCTGTTTCTCTCAGCCAGTATTGGGTAGATACTGAGGGCATTCTGTACACTGAGATGTGTTTATTTGTTGATAAAAGATACCATATTATTTATGGACTCAAAGCATAATCAACAAAGAAACCTCCTGGTGATAACCAGCAGTTGGAAGATATTTCTTTGCCTTTTGATTCCTTCCTTTATACAAATGAAGCATTGTTTTAGTTCTGGATAATAAGCATCTCTTTGTTCAGTAATTTCCTGAACGGAACTTATAAAGGAATAAGTTTTTACCCTGCACAGGAAAGAAAACACTTTTCCTGTTTACTCCATTTTTACAACTTAGTGTGAGGTTCCTCCATTAATTTTTTGTCTGACAGCTGCGTAACAACTACACATATTATCAAACATGTAATTGAAAAAAAATACACACATGCCTTTCATTTCAGTCTGTTCATTGAAATTAAACAAGTGTAATTGGGGGTTAATTATCTTAAAAAACTGTTCTAGCTATATTTTTATACAACTGTGAGGGAGCAAGTAAAGGGATAAATAACAGAGTTCTTCTAAGGGGATTAGTAGGTTCTCTAAAGTACAGCTGAGTGATTGTGTAAGATGTGAAAAGAGAATCAGGAGTGGACGGAATTGGGACAGATTAAAGGAGAGAGCTGGTGTCTCTGACTTCTCTACCATTTTCACTGTTGTTTTGTAAGTGGAAGAGTGAGCACAGGGAATAACATGTCTTTGAGAAGTAAGAGACATGAGGAGCAAAAGATGAAGAAGGTCTGAGGGGAAAAAAATTGAAAAACTGTTCAGTTGCTTTGGATACCTTTTTTTTTTTTAAAAAAAAGCTTCTCCTAAAACAAAAGCAGCACGTAAAAACTATTGAGAACAAATGACAGCCTCTTCCTCTTTGCTTACCTCAGAAAAGAAAATAGATTAAAATGAATACATAAGAACGTTGCAAAACTATTCATCAGGAATACATGACCATGAGTGTCTCAGTGGAATATTCAGGCCTACATCCATTTGAAATCTATTTTAGAAATTAGGTAACTGGAGATCCTCAGGAGAGCTCCAAGCATTCTGATAGGAGTTTTCACAATTTTATAATATTGCTCAGAATTCTTTTCCTCAACCGTTTTTGGAAACTCTATTTTTATATCTACCTTAGAGGCAAAAATTATGCCGTGATACAGTAGTTTGAACTGTATCAGATTATGAATCCAAATGAAACATGACATGATTGCCTCAGCAAGCACTGCAGCCACTGACAGACCAGATCAGACCATCCAGTGGGAGTGTGGGAGCAACCTGCATTTCTTATGTGACATAAAAAACTCGACAGGTTTGAGGGGAAAAACATGGTCTGGTATTTTAGGTGTGAAATTCTCATTCAAGTAGTTGAACAATGAAATATGCATTTGAAATCTGATTCACAAGCAAATCTAGGGCTTCCTGTTACTTGTAAATATACATTGTATGGGCTGTGAGAAAGAAGAAATTGCTATCAAAACAAAATAGTTATTCTAACAAAAGAAACAAAAAAATCAAAACCGAAATCTAAATCTAAACTCTGCACGTCTTTTCCTTTTTTTTTCTTTTTTTTTTTTTGCATATATACTCAGAATATTCAAGTTGTTGTAGTACAAATTTAAGAAACAAGACAGCTCTAGTGGGACTTTTCAATTTGTTCTTTACTGATCCTTAGATATTTGCAATGCAAGGATCTGTTTTCTCTGTGATCACACTGTGTTCCACACACTCCCTCCTCGTTCCACAGTATGGAAAGTACTGGCTCGTGACATCTGTGGGAGCAGATTTCCTCATACTTCAGGAGATAGGATGTTTGATAAAGCTGTAAAGTTAAGGACAGTAACTTAAATTGCAGAAACAGCAACCTGTGAGTCAGTGAGTTATGAAAGGTACGTCAGTGGGGAAAAAAAATGATGGAAAGACGTGAAAAAAGGGTACGCTGTGTCGGGAATTGGGCTGTGTCAGGCTAACTCTAGAATGTTTCTTTCATGGTGGGAAGGGTATCTGATGTGTTTTGTGTCTTGATTCAGTGATATTTTCCATTATCAGTTACACTTTATTCTGTGGAAACATATGAATATCACTTCTTGCATTGAACTTGTGAACATTATCCTGCAAAACAAAGCTGTACTCTGGTTTTTCGCAACATACACTGTCATTTGCTCTTGTAGTACTGTAAGACCAGGTTTGTTATATAGACTATTACTTTCGTAGTACAAAGTATCTGTCTTATGCACTATATTTTCTACAAGAAAAGGAATGTTACTTTGTTTAAAAATGAAAACTTTGGCTAGATGGAGAATAAAGCACAAAAAGTAAGAATAAATGAACTCTTTGCTCACAGTTTAGATAGATTATCTGTTTTCCAGAATCAAATAGAACTTTTGTCTTAAGGGTTAGTGAAGCAGTGACCATGGCCAGCACTCTACAGGTGGTGCAATCTAAACTCTTGCTGCAAGCACAGCACAAAAATGAATGTATTCACCCACAGGACCAGTGAGAGTACCTGGATGAGACTGAACCATCCAAGGATGGAATATGAGCTATTCAGAGAACGTGCCTCTGAGGTTCAGGAACTTCAATATTCTCAAAATGTAGCAGACTGAAGATCTGACAGCACAAATTAAGAAAAAGCATTTTTAATTGTCATGATAGGATTTTCTTATTTTGAGGTTGAACTGGAGAAATGCAGCACTATCTGGGATAAATGCTTTGAGGGTTTATTTATATTTTGCTTATACATTGATTCTTTTCATTTTCATTTAAGCCGAGTTCAATTTCATTCCATTGATCTGTGGTTTTATATATAACCCTTTGTTAGAACTAGCCAGTGAGAACAGTTTTCCCTAAATTTTTGCTTAATTAAAATCAATGGAGAGAAGACATCCCTAAGTGGCTGCCTCTTATATGCAGTTTAGTCTTTTTGGAAATACATGGGTATCATCATGTAGGGGACAACCTAACTGTTCTGGATAAACTGAGATTTTGTAGTATTGTTCTAAGAGTGACATAGAAATTGGAAAAAATATGGCCTATGGAACATAGAATAAGGAGCAGAGAGCAAAAAGAATAACTAACAGAGCACTCTCCTGGTCATCCTTTTTCCTGTTCTGAGAAATGTGATAAAATGTGGTTTACAAAGATCAGAAAATGCAATTCGTAGAGTTTGGCATAGGAAATTTCTCTGATATTGTGCTGCTTAGGGACCAAATTCTGAAATAGTTGGAAAAATAAAAGTCTTGTCATCAATTTTAGATTTTGCCTAAGTGAAGTCAGGCAAGGTGAATCCAGGACACTATGTTGAACTACAGTGTGAACTACAAATGAAAATGCGTACACATATATATCCCACTAATCAAACAAATGCAGTTTTAGCAGACCCAGCCTTGTTTTATGGCCAGCTTTGCATTATGGTCAAAAAACAGTGTCAAATCAGCTGCCAAATACTTCCTCAGAGCAACACTGCCAAACTTCAAGTCTGGTGCTAAGGGAGCACTCAGACTGGACTGAAGGTGAAGAAATGAAGACAGCCGAGATGCATTTCAGCTTTTGAACAGCAATTAATTTTATGTTAACAGAATTAATACACAGTTCCTTAGCTGAGCAGCCATTAGCAAAAGAAGGCTCAGTGAACTGAGATAGCAATTGCCTCCTATTAAAGTGACTGAGCTAATGAGCTGTTTAAGTACTTTTTCTGTGCAGATATGATCAGGGTCAAATATGTGCCTAGAAAGTATACATTAATTAGATCATACTGCTACCACTATGAAGTTGCACATAATTCTCTTTCTTTGTCAACAAGAGCGTTAAAAATTCTTACGCTTCTACAAAAATTATTACAGAATATTTTCTGAATCTCATTAGTGCTTTTATAAAAGGTGAAAATACCTTGGATCAAATTCTCTGCTCGTGTAAAATGGTGTAATAAACTCAAGACAAAGATCACAGAGTTTTGTGTATTTTCTCATGAATATGAGAATTTCCCTAATTTACGTGATCCCAGTAAACTGTGAGTATATTCGTGTGGCTCTCACTGCACCCTGTGCTGTAATCAGCTGCTTTAGCATTCAGAGTTTCTGTGACATACTTTCTGCTCTTCAGCAGCATGGCCTGGCTTGGTCTTCTTCTGTGCCCTGAGAACATCCCACACCTGCATTAAGAACAGCCATTTTTTATTTTTTTTTAAGATAAATAGCTCTCCTTTAAAACGTGCCATAAAACATAGTGTCTGTCACTTAAATGTCAGCTTTTTTCTCACAGCTAACAGTGAAGACGGTAACTGAAAGATTAAAGTTTTTCTTTTTAGAATAAGGAGCAGAGGGGATCTGTGAAAAAGTTGTGGAAAAAATACTTAATTGATAACAGTAGAACAAGTCTAAAAAGGACTGTTTCTCAAAGATAACATGAAGCATAAGACAAATATAAAATTCTGAATCAAAATCTGCATTTCACTACCTGTTATATTCTTTAGTGCTTTATCCATACTTCAAGGTGGAAGTCTTCAGACAGTGAACTGTGGATTCAACTAGTAAAAACCAATATAGCTTCACAGACAGCTTCACTGTTTTCCAGTGTAATAAAGGAATTAAGGAAAACCTGTAGCTGCTAAATATCTGAGCCAGCTGTATCAGATTTTTCATAAGCCATCTGATTTATCTGAAGTCGAGAAGTCATCTGCAAGATAGATGGATGTTTCTTGATTTAAAATGTCATGTGAGGGAATTTGTGCAACATTCAACTAATTATTTACCCAGACATCTGCACTGAGGAAGTTTATGTTTGAAGACTGGATAGTTTATATAATTCTGCAAAACATAAAATACAGTAAGTGCATACTAGAGGAATTATTCTATGGAAATATTTGCCTTTTGCTGTGCAGCTGTAAGCATAATTTCTAACAGCAGGTGAACTGATGTAATGTGATTGATTGCAGGTTCCCTCAAGAGTTGAACATGGGGAAAATCAGTGCTGAAATCATGTGGACTCTGTTTGCCCAGGATATGAAATATGCTCTGGAAGGTAATTAGAACAAACTATTAATTACACTAGAGAGTTCACTAAGACTGATTTTCACTGTAAGTGACACCTGGCATCAGATTTCTGTGTGTGGTAAGAGCTTTCTGGAGTACTTGTTTAAGATGCTTCACAGGTTAATGAAAAAGAAGTGTTGTAAAGGAAGGAAATCATTGCTCTGTGACTATATGAAGTCATCTGTGGAAGAAGGAGACAAAAGAACTGTGACTTGAAATGCTATTTCTTATTATCTGGTTCTGTCAAAAATCGTAAGTTCCAAAGAACCACAAATATCCTTGCTGGAGAACATTATAGACACTCTGTATTTTCTTACTAGCTGAAAATTGCTAACCCGGCTGTAAGAAACATTTACAGAATGAAATTATGGAGAAAGCACACACTGTAATTAAATCTCTTTGTGCTCAAAAGGAGATTGTATTCATTCTAGTTCCAACGGAATCAAATGCAGTTTCATTTTATCCCCTAGGATATTACTGTGGTTAACCATTGCTAAAATATACTTTTTTTTCTATGTAGCAGATAGTCTTCAACTAATGGCTTCAAACCCACTCATTAAAATATGGTTACTGCAGAAAACCAAGTAAAAATACCTGCAGGAAACTGCCATTGTCTTTAGTCAGGTCTGCTACTAATTACAGAGCAAGTCTGGTAAGTTGGAAAAAAAGTATGAGGCTGGACTTGAAAAACAATGCAATTCAACAGACATAGAAGATTAAACGAAATGGATACTTGAAGATCATTTCTATATTCTTTTGTTCAGAATGTCTTTGATAGTGCTACTTTGATGATATGGTAGATTTTTAAGCTGACAAAGGAAAACAGAAAAAAGATGAATGACTAAAATGTCCATTGATGGAAGAACTATTTTGTTCATCTGCTGTTGTGTTACTTTATTTTGTTAATTATGTTATTTGAATGTGAAACTTGCATACTAAACACAGCAGAGGAAAAAGACAGGAAGAGAGGAAGGAAGGTAATTTTATAATATGTAGAATGAGAACAGAAGATGAGAAATCTAAGACACGGGTAAAAGAGATGTTCAAACTAATCTCTGAAAGTGATGTTCTATAGCCATGTCAGAGTGAATCAAAAGCACAAGTCTGAGAAAGCTAATGGCAGGCAGGAGATTATCCTTTGAGAGTGATCAATGAAGGCAAAAGCTTCCAAGAGCTGAGAAGCATGAAAACCAAATGAAAGCTACTGTTCTGGGTTAGAACATCTTCCTGGTGAAACAACCTCCTATCTGGAGAACCGCTAACAGAAAGTTGCTCTTCAGCAACTCAGTGTTGGGATTAGATTAACATACAGGTAGCACAGATTACTAAGAATTTCCAATAGCCACTCCTTGCCATGTTTTCATAACCTTGAATGAGTAGTTATAGTCTGCACATGGACATCCCTGAGCACCCCAACACTCATAGTGCTTTAGTCATTGAACTATAAACATTCTGTACTGCAACAGGATAATTCACAAAACATAATTCACTCTATTTGCTAAGTAGAGCATGCTAATAACTCAAAAGGTGGCTTCAGATCAAGCCATGGTTTGTTTCTTGGTTGTAAAGAATTGACCAGGAAGCTCTTGAGGAAGAGTTAATTATACAATTTATGAAGTGTGGGTGGTTGGGCTGAATCAGGACTTTAAAACAAATATTAATATTAATCCTAATTCTGCAGAGAGTGATACAGAATGATACATAGATTCATTAGAAGGCACTTGACTCTTTTTGTCTATTCCAAACCTGTCCCTGAATATGGTCTCATCTCTGTGTTGCTGTGGATACTGTCTTTCTGAGTGGAGTAAATGCCATTCTTGTCATTAGAAATTCTAAGTAATTCCCAGAATCAATAGTGAAAAAGTTCCTGTGTATAAATAATAATTAATGGAAATTAAAATTAGTATAAATTAGTATAAATATACACAATTTCACCCTCTATGGTTTCATTCCTAAACAGGAACCTCAATAAATCTAGTCACAAAATATAGATCAGCATGTTGTTTCTCTCCCCAGCTCTTCTGGTTTTTAAATCATTGATTCTTTCCGTAGATATTCTAGAAACTGAGTTTAACTCAGTTGTTAAAGGCAATAAAACTTTTTGCTTTGAATTCTATAAGATTAGAAGCAAGTCCTTAAATATGTCCACAGTTGGTCC
Organism: Oxyruncus cristatus; assembly: GCA_013399855.1. Taxonomy (NCBI): domain Eukaryota; kingdom Metazoa; phylum Chordata; class Aves; order Passeriformes; family Cotingidae; genus Oxyruncus; species Oxyruncus cristatus. The sequence goes on from VXAY01001096.1 coordinate 235,499, forward strand.
TCCTGGTTTTAATGGAGTTCATTAAAATGCATTGCATTCTGCTCTGCCACTCTCGCCTTCCAAGTTATTAACATAGGCTACCATCTGTTCATACGTAGTGTCCAGGACTGTGATTGCAGTCTTTCCCTGATCCAATTTAGTATTGGTCTCCTGAAGCAGCATATTTTGTGTTACGAAGTTGATTCCTTTTTGCATCCAATCAAGATGCAATGAACTAGTCCAACATTGTTTGCAAAAGGATTGCTCATGTGATAAAAAAAGATTAAATTAGCTCATCCAAGATACTGTTTCTGGTTTTACCCACCTAGTGCAGCCACACCCATCATCTTAATTTCAGAAAATAAGCATGTTGTATCTCCATTCTCTAACAGAAGACCAGTACCGGAGCATCCACTTCACATTCCTTTTCCCTGGGTGTTCAGAATGGCTGTTCAGCCCTTCCCTGTAGAGCTGGATGCCTCTCAGGGGATGTGTGGAGCTGCAGCTGCTGCTGGGCAGAGTTGCTGCTCTCCAGCAGTGCTGCCACCTCCTCTGCAGTAGGTCCCAGCAGCCCTGTGAGCCCGGCACCAGCAGCATCACACCCTGCTGCCTTCTCTTGTCCCTTGTCCTGCCTAGGACAGTCCAGCTGGGAGGCTGCTGCTATGACATGGAGAATGCAGAGGGGACAGCTGCTTCCATAGCAGTGGCCTTTTGCTAGAGAAGAGCAAAGCAGCTGTGTGTGTCTGTGAATACCAAGGCAGAATATTGGCATGTGAGGGGGTAGGTGGCTGCTGTCACTCTTTTGGTGAGGGGGGAAAGGACATCCCAAAACCCAGTTCAGGTCTCCACAGCTGCCGAGATCAGGGCTACGCTGTGCCAAGCTGACATGCCTTGGAAACAAAACTGTGCTAAATTCTGATGTCAAGTTCATCATTTCATTCTAGATTTTCTTCCAACTTAATAAAAATGTTTAACCTCTGTATAGTGTTAAAAGTTTTAGGCAAACTGTAACGAATAGAGTTCACACCAGTTGTAATTTTTTTTCTGATCTCAGGAGTTTGGGATTATTCTCATGTATAGATTTTATATGGAGAAGGTATCACAGGCTTCTCTTTGAGAACTGACTTCATTAGATTTGGTCCCTTTGAGGTTTTTTTCTTCTTTCCAGGTTATTCATGAAGCATCAGTGGTTTGCATGACAGATTATACGTTGTTGTTTGGCATTCTGTTTACACAAGCATATCTGATCTTATAGGACAGTAATATTTTTGTACTGTCTAATCCCCTAATTATTCTGCATTTATGTTATAGACAAATGAGAACAGAGAGAGAATTTCACCAGCAGTGCAAGTGATTTGTTACTGACTTCATATGGCAGGAAATCTTTTCCTTTACAAGTATGAAGATGCAAAGGATAAAAGATGATGAGAGAGTAATGAGCTGAAATTAGACACAGAGTTGCAAAGTATCTTTTTTATTCTTTGTCCTCAGAAATGTTATTTTCAGATCTTTCCAATCTTCAACTTTTGAATAGGTCAGATCAAGTGTCTGAAGCTATCTAGCCTGTTGGAAGGAGAACATCCTAATTGCTGTTATTATGATAATCTAATTCCGGTAGTAGCCAGAAGTCAAGAGCAGAATCCAACCAGAAATTAATTAGCTGCTGTGTAAATACAGCAATAGACAGTCTCAGTCCTGCAAAGCTGAGATTCTGAAGGCCCTATGAAAATAAAAGAAGAACAAGAAAGTCATTCCTCCATTATATCATTTTAACACAGGTTTGCTTTTCAAGTTTGCTGTTGTGCCCAATATATAAGCAACTATTATTTTTTGTGTTTCACTTACAGATATTTCATGACAAAAACTGATAAAGTGATTTGAAAGAGTCAGGTCAGTGAGATGATGTTGAACACAGAGACAACATGGAAAAAAAACCAAAAAGGCTAATGCTGCCCAGAGAAAGGTCACTTCATTTGGTGACAGATTTCATGTCTATTTTCACTCCAAATTTACGAAGTTCCCCTTTGTTACCAGCATTTAGCCTTGGCTTAGAGGGAGGCTGCAGAGTAGATTTGGGGAGGTGAGACTGAGGTTTTGGAAAGGACAAGAAGGCAGCATCCACCAGAACGCAGGGGTGTCATCGCTATCAAAATACGAAACCTTTTTCATTTAGTCAGATGCATTTCTGCACTGGTGCACTTGAACAAATGTATTCCATCCTCACTTTTTCAGGCAATTCAGAGTCTGTAAAGGCAAAAGCAAGGGGATTAAAATTGGAGTTAAACTTTCCTTTGGCAGACAAGAAGACAGAATGTTGACACAGCTGGAGGAAGAGGGGAGTTAGAAGTGTCTTTGGTCAGCATAACAGACAACGATGTTAATAACAACAGCTACACACTGCCCATGCTGGGGAGCTGAGCTTTGCCAGTATGAGAATCCACACCTATCGTGTGCAACACAGAAATCTCCAGGCTTGCCTATAAAGCACTGTAACCATAGCAAATGGCACTATTTTGTTGGAGTTAATTAGACCCAGTTATTAAGACAAATGAAGTGGATAGAATTGTTCCCAGGGGCTAAATTAATACTTCTTCATGGCATCGTGTTGTGCTGTAGCAATGTGTCATCTTACTTGGAACTGCCTCAGCAATCTCTAGTATGGCACAACTTTGCACTTGGGGTGGTGCCCACTGTATCTATCATTTCCTTGTTCTCTAACCCATTTTCTTGGATTTTACGTATTGAACCATAGTCAGAGCAGTAAGTCCTACTGCATTACGAATCTACAGTAATCTTAGAGTTAAAGCTTCTTTATGTCTGACTGTAGGTGTATTCATGGTGCCAGATGCTACTAGAAAAAATGCAGGGCATCAATGAATGCCTGACTTCAGTCTTAAACTTGGCACTCAATACTAGCAATGCATCTTGCCCCATATTTTCACTAATGAAAGCTCTGCCATTATTTATTCATTATTAAGCAGTGAATATTAAACTTGTTCTTAAACACTGTTATTAGCTCTTACCCAGGCAGTCATTTATTGTAAAACCTGTGGATACTTATGGCCTGAACGTTGCCTAATTGTGAGCAAGACAATTTTTTGTTAGTTTTTATTACTTATACTAGTACTACCATGCTAGATAAGTTATAAAACTCTAAATGGTGCTTTAAATGAACCCTACATTGATTAATGATTATGTCTTATTTATAGCTCACCTAGCCCTGTCACTTCCACAAACCAGTGAGCTGAAGGAAGAAGGGTTCTGTTGAGATAGAGGGGCTGCATATCCCCTACAGCAGCAGGGGCAGGCAAGACTTTCTCTGTAGTTTATGAGGTACCAGAAGAATATTTTGCTACTTCTTTCTTCTTGTATTTGATTACTGTTCTTTACAGATGATACTGTTGATTGCATCTCACATTTTTACAGAAGTTAAAGTTATATCTTTTGTCTGAAATAATTATATGGCAAAAATGTGACTTTGTCCCCACAGAAAGTCCCTTAAAGGACCTGCATTGTTTAGTGCAGTTCTGCATCTGCACTGGGTTGGGGGAAACTTTCACCCTTTTCTCTGTTTGAGGGGTTTCTTCCCCCTATGTCTGTCAGAGTAGAGCTGCATAATGCTCACACAGTAGCAGTGGAACCTGGGTGCTGCACTTCTTACTGCACTCCGTGAGTTAATCACCCAGTGAATCCACTTACATTTTGAACTTATTTCCTTTGAGAAACAATGACCAGTGAGAGCTTTCTTAAAACAATATATTTTTCTTTATCAACTAGAATAAAACATTTCAGTAAAAGAAAATTAAAAACAACAAGCAACCCGCATGCTATTTTTAATCTTGGCCATTCCTCCTAAGACAGTCCTTGAAAGCTTGCCTCACCCAGCAGTGTTCTTCTCCTAGTCTCTGTTTCATCAGGTTGAAGACTCAAGTCTTATTTTCAGGACTGTTCCACTTATGGAGATTCACTGGTGTTTTTCCTCCTATAGATGCTGAGGGAAATTTCCCCTTATGGGCAAGTGCATTAGTCCTAAACTAAACATTTGATACTGGTTCCAGCACCCTCAGGAGGATAGGATAAATCCATTAAAACTGCTTGTTTCCACATTATCTTTTATTAAGCTTTACACACAATTTGCTGGGTAGGAATTAGAGAACACCTCTGGGGTTTTGCCTTTCCAGGCAGAGGCAGATACAACGCAGGTAAGTATTAAAGCACAGCCTCACATTTATCTTGCTGCCTGATTCTTCCTGTTTTGCACTTCGTTCTGCTAATTGCTTATAAAACGCTACCACGCTTATTTGGTAAGGTTTTGTGCTCACTTTGCACACTTGTGGTGAGGCAAAGAGCAGAGCAAATGTAGAGAAAAGATGGAATATGTAGAAATCTGTTATGAAAGACACAACACATATTTTAAAAGGCGAATTAGAGTGGGTTTTAGTAGTAAATTAGAAGTAAGTGTCACACAAAAAGGAGCTAATGACAAAATTTTTTCAGTTTTTGGTTTACTATATTTATCTTGACATGAAGAGCCCTTTCAGAAAGGCCAGTAGTATTTCATGTTATCAAAATCAGTGTAAATGATACATAATTGTCAATTAGTTGTGTTCCGCTCTGTATTTCAGTTAACAACCAATGACTTCCATTGCCTTTAGCGAAGCAGAAGAATCCTGGGATGTCTAGTGGAATGTAACGTTTCCTTCTTCTAAATCAGTTAGGAACTTTGAATTTAGGTTTTTCTTCATTTGTGCCCTGATCCACTATGTTACATTCAAACAGGGCTTTTAAGCTTGTTTCAGTGGTACAGGGGTTAAGTCAAGAGCACTACAAGCATAATACCCACATTTAATGATGCAGTGGTACAGCTTCCTCTCCAGTACTATCGGGAAGATGCATTGGGATCAGGTACCCTAAACATTAACTGCTACTTTTATCCAAAACATATGTGCCTCATACAGGTGTAATGTCCCCAGATGCAGAGGGAGGGATAACAGTTCATGCTCAGTCAATATCATCCCTTATAGGAGCTTTCTTCCACTAGCTGTACCCAGTTTGTGTCACACATACACTTCCCAATTATGCGACTGAAGGTTGGGATATAGCGGGTTTTCTGAAACAGCACTTCTGAAATAAATGGATAAAATATGCAGCTGGTAGTCTCTAGAATAACTGGTAAGTAATTATTGGAAATAATATGGAATTATGTTGCAATGGCTGAAAATAACAGCTGAGTTTTGATGTGAAAATTTGCAGTTAATCCAAACACAATTGCCAAATGCTTACTTTCAGTCATTTCTGTTTTAATAAACTGTAGGGCAATAGTATGTATGCCAGTCAAACCAACTCGTCGTGATATAATTAATTTGCTACACATCAATATTCTTTGTAGTAGTTATTAATCCCTGCAACATTATCTATAAAGCCTGAAAACTGGAAGCTTTAGATATATATCTTTATTTGTATCTGGTCAATTTGCTCATTATTTTTACAGACTAATTTCCTTGCAGTTCTTGTTCATAAAGATTTGAAGTATACTTTAAAACCATCTCATTAGAATCCTTCAAGAAGTTTAACTGTACATTGTTACAGAAAACAGTGGCAAGAAACTGCTGTTAAAACAAAAATTCTCAGAGTTTTTGTGCCCAAATAAGGAAAAATCAAAGTTGAACAAAATATCAAATCGATTATCTGAATATTTAACATGTTCATCCTTTATGAAGGTTGTTGGATTACCCTGTTTTCCTTTTTTAGCAACTAATACATATCAAAAATCACATGGAAACTCAGAGTGATGTTATTACCTCAAGGTTAAAAACAAAAATAATTCTGTAGGAACAAGATTGTATTCCAGTTTGTTAAATGACATCATGTCTTTAGAGTCATGTAGTTTTTTCTGCTTAATGAATCATCATTATGGCTTTTATTTGTTGCTTTAAGAAAATCTTCTCAGCTTTCTCTAGCAATTGCTGGGAAAATGAGCAAGAAATCAAATGTGATCCAAGGTACTGTTGCTTGGTCACAGACCTGTGAGGAAAAGTACCTTGGCTTGCAGTCCTTCCTATTATGTCTCTCTATAGATTTTTCTGTAAAAGAACAGCTGCCTACAGTTAGATTATTTGCAAGATCCAGTGTCACCAGGTCTGTAGCTGATACCATCACACACTAAATACATTTGTATATATTAATGGATTCCATGTAACAACCTTTAAAAAAAAAAAAAATCTCTTCTTTCTTGGTTATTCAAACAAGACCTGAACAGATTTATTTTTTTTTTTCCCCGGAGCTGTTGCTTACTGGAAGTCTTCTTAAGGGTGTTACTGTCACTGTATTTTGTACCACTGAGATGGAACAACTCTCCACAGTTTTCCTCGTGGTTGCAGCTCTGATGCCTGTTGCTGCAAGCCCGAGGAAAGCATGGGCTTTAGGGGGAAATTAGAGCATTACCCCTGAGGAGATATGGAACCCTCCCCACCGTGCAATCAATGCTGTTAAAAAGTTACACTTACTGGAACTGCAATGCATAAAAGCAGCTAAAATGCCCCTTACACACAGACGAAAGTTTACAGAAATCTTACCAGTGTTTTCTTCACCGATGCACAATACAGTAATATAGGGTATGCGAGTATCACTGATGGGAACTGAAAACGTCCTCTTTATGGAACTCAGTAGATTAATAGATACTTATAAAAATGTGCTGCACTACAAGGAATGTCTCATAAAAAGAGCAGCAGAAAATAAAGAAGATTAATAACATTAGGTTTGCTATACTGAGATTTCATTATCTAGAATTGATTATGAGAAAATTCAGGTTTTTCTGTCATCATCTCTCCCGAGCACATTTGCACACAGTTGGCAGCTTTAGTTCCAGACTGACTGACTCAGTGTTATAATAATTTTGCAAAGCAAGAGTGGACTTTTTTAAAAAGAGTTGTATGGTGCAGCTACTAAACCTCTCTTTCAGAAAGTCCAAAACTGGCATATCTGTATAGGGAAACATGGCACCAGCTTGTCCTCCATAAAAAAAAGGCACAGATCTCCAAAATGCATACATGTATTGTCTGGTGTCTCACATTTGCATTAACTTGTGCCAGTTTTTCAGAAATTAAGAAAGCAATCCGTTGGTCCTAACCTGAATTCAGAGCACCTACATTGATGTTGCTGTTTTGTGACCAAAATCCGTGGTTTCTGTGATTAAACTCATTCATTTTCCAGTTAGAATTGTCATGGGGTGACTCATATGGGAGCCTTTTTCTCTGTTCTTTGGTTCATGTAAGCTGAAGAGGTAATATGCATGGATACTAAGTGATTTTGTAGGTCATGTGAAGTGTTTGCTGATGTTCCCATTCATTAATATTGGGAATTGAGGATGCATTTTTCAGAAGTAATATCCTAGGAGACTCTTTAAATATTCCGTACAAGGTATAACAGCCTGGAGAAAAAAGCTCAATTATTCATGAATGACTTTTGTGCTCATTTCTAATGTTTTATAAATTTTGACTTAAAAGAGAAAATATCAATGAATGCTGTTGTATAAGTTGTACCCTCCTGGACAAGTTTGCCTATTAATGGCAGCAGCTCATTTTTAAAATTGAAATAAATATTTGCTTGGATTATGATACCATAGCAAACATTGTTAAGTTACATTGTATAATCTAATAACCCATTCATGCAATGCTTGAATGAAATAAAAATGCTATTCATTTCACAGATTCCACTCTTTTGGGATGCAATGTAATTCATATTTTTAATAATGACTTAAGCAGTAGATGTACAGGGAATTTCACAGCAATAAGATAATTGTTCTCAGTGAAAGGCTGGTCTACCTTGTAAGAACTACCTCTTATTGAGCAAACATTTGGTCATTTAGCTTTCTACAATAATAAGTTGTGGAAAACTTTCTACCCAAAAACAAACGAAAAAAGATTCCTCAGGTCTGTCAAAAGTATGAACCATGAGAGCAGGCATATTCCTTTCTGTTTCTCTCTGTGGTTCTGTCTTCGGCTAGTAACTAATGATATTATGCTGGGCAGAATTTGTAGTACTTTCGAGTAGCATGAAGATGAATAAATGCAATATTTAGACAGAAAGTGATTTACTGATTTTTCTTGAGTGTGATGAAAAGGCAGAGAAGGTGAAAATGCTACCACAATGCTAAAAATGCAATAAGAGCCCACAGGGGCACTTCATAAGCTGATTTGCACAAAACTTAGTAATTCACTGCATAATAATATGCTTCTGAAACACTTCTCATATGCCACGGTGATATTACTGGAGTGCTGATTTGGCATAATAATAAAACTAAAAATTTCCTTTTAAGGTACCTGGTCAGATCTGAAAAGCACAGAATGTGTAATTGACAGTGCATTTGCACTGAAAGAGAATCAAATGGTATATTCAGTTGTATGACAGAGGATGGGATGCTCCTTCTGTTACAGAAAATTAGGTTCACATCCAAATATATATGAAAAATTTGTGTAATACTGGGTTGCAAAGCAAGCAGAAGTAAGGAGCAAAAAGCAGACTTGAAAGAGATAAGTTCTTAATACATACTATTTACACAAGAACATCACTCCTGCTAAGCATCTGTGTCAGGTCGTTTTTTAAGGGAGCTGGGAAAAGAAGTTAGTCTTTTGCCTAGGGAAGAATGTGCAAGTGACATGACACCTCAAACAGATGAGGTCTGTGGAGAATTTAGGAAGCTGTGAGCAGTAAGTAAACGTATGATTATTCTGCCCAAGATTTGTGGATCCATGGCTTCATGGACTGGGAGAAGGAAATGAAAGATTTGAGGAAGGATAAACTGCTTGTTGGCTAATGAAGCAAAGGGATGGATAGTCCTGGTCTGAAGTGCCTGGGTGGAGGCTACAGAGCACAGTGTATCAGCTAAAAATAGGATCATAATCCTGGAAAAAAGACGGATATTTGTTCCAAACAAATTAAATCAGACTCAAAAAATGCAGGAAGTGGTTAAAGGTGGCCCCTGTATAGGTGGTTACAGATGGACCATCTGCATATCCAGTATATTGAAAACAGGAGGACAATGAGAAGGTGAAGTCCATTTGAGAAACTTCAAAAATGTTTTATTAAGCCAGCTTTTCTACTTGTGCTATAAATTAGATGGCTGTAGGACTGTGGAATTATCTCCTCTTTATTTTTCTTAACTCTGATAAATGTAGTCCATTTGCCAATGTCTGTTTTGCAGATTCATACAGGACTGGCATTTATAGCTCTTATTTCATATGGCTACTACACAACCTTTTGGTTTTTTTTCTCACTGACAACTCTCAGCTTCTTAACCATTTTGTAACAGCCAAAGAATCTAAAGACTGGGAAGTCAGCAAATTTGGGGGGTGTTAGTCACTGCAGTGAAGAGAGGTGAAAAGCCTCATTTGTGGTCTGGTCTTTGGTTTGGTTTGTTTTTGCTGAACCTGAAAGTTGAAACTGGGGGGTACTACTAACTCTAAAAAAATTGAGCCAATTATGCTTTAAAATACAAGTCCTGTATTATTATGTCACCAGTGCACTGAGGCACAAGAATGTTATTTACTCTTAAAATGTTATTAAGTGCTTTTTTCCACTCCTTCTCTTACAGAACATGAAAAGCAGCGGTTATGCAAAAGCACAGATTATATGAATTTGCACTTCAAAGTGAAATGGTTTTATAATGAATATGTGCGAGAACTCTCCACTTTCAAGGATGCAGTCCCTGAATACTCCCTGTAAGTGCTGGATCAGGAAGTCTTCCATGAGTCTGGTCTTGGTACAAGGTTTATTTTGGCCAAATATTTATGCTCAGGGTTGTGCAAGATCTCAAGGTGTGTAGCACTGACAGCTCTACTTTTTGCACTTTCTCCTCTTTAATTCTTCATTCTATCAAGTGAAGTAGTCCAGGTGTTAAATGTGCAGTCAGCTCTTTCATAGACTTTATACAACTGTTGTAACTGCAGATCTTCATAAATGACCAAATATTTTGGTCATAAAATGTCTGAGGAAGGTATGAGATGTGGGAACAGCAGCTCTGTTACAAGCCCCTGCATTTGTTTCCCACCCAAATTTGGATGAAGATACAATGCTAATGGGATACACTACTGAAATTATTCTTATTGCACTGGGTTAATATTCAGCTGATGCTTTCATTTTCACCTCTATCCCTGCAATAAATGCATTCAGTCCTGTCATTTTATATGAGCTATCCTTAATGTCATTCCTTATTCTTCTGCAAATGTGCTGATTCGCTGAGATGGTTTGAAGCCTCTTATTACATTAATTTTTTTTTTAATAAACTAAAGAAAAATAAAACACAGCTGATGTTTTACTAAAACAAGGTTTTATGCAAGTTATTTAATGATAACAAAAAGCCAGTATTGACAAGACAGATGCCTTCCATGTGGTAGAGAATTAGCTGCTGATGATTTTACATCACTAAGGCACAACAGTATCGTGAAACTGAAGCCTAAAAAACCTTTTGGTAGCCACAGCATCTTTGGTGACAAAAATTTTTCCAGGGTTGTTAGACTTTTTAGCAATAAGGATGGATATGAAGACATGAGATGCCAAATGGCTGGGTAGTATGACATCTCTCTTCTCTCAGGATCTTTATGCAACATATCTACTTTACAAAATTACTTTTAATTTTCAGGTGGTTTGAACCATTTGTCATTCAGTGGCTGGATGAAAATGAAGATGTCTCAATGGAATTTCTTCATGGAGCACTAGAAAGAGACAAAAAAGATGGGGTGAGCCTTTGCTTTTTAAATAAAAGAATAAATAAAGTATTAAGACAGTGATTTAGTATTGCAAAGCCAGAAGTACATTTGGTCCCACAGTATTCTTGTTAGACCTCACAAGTTAACAGTTTTTGAAAGATAACCCTATAGACAAATTCCTCCTCTAATTCTATCTGTCTAAATCCCAACAGATTTTAATCTATGATTTCACTGACCTATGATGTGATAATGATGTCATGAAGGAGAATTTTGGTTTTATTTTTAATAGGTTTGAAAGTGTCAGAAACATGAAAAGCCACACTTCTCAGTATCATCAGTGAGACTTTTTAAAATTATTTTTTCTTCATTACTTTTTGTGACTCTAGGAAGAATTCCAAGTGTAAGAATCAGTTAATACAGTTTTGATCTCTGAACAAATATTAACTCATTTGAATGTTTCTTTCCAGTTTCAGCAAACATCAGATCATGCCCTCTTCTCTTGTTCTGTGGTTGATGTCTTCACCCAGCTCAATCAAAGCTTTGAGATTATTAGGAAACTGGAGTGTCCTAACCCAGAAGCACTATCTCATTTAATGAGAAGATTTGCAAAGGTAAATTAAAATCAATGTGTCTCAACTAAGCTTCAGAAAGAATTGCGTTGTGTTGTCATGAAGTTAAAAGCTAAGTGATCCCAATGTTTTTTAGAATCAATGTTTTCTATCTCAGTGGGACCCTCAGAAAGAGGTGGCTTAAGGCTGTATTTCATCAACTTTGTCAAAATGATTTACCAGTTTGAGAAGTTCTGTCCTCTCTGAGACTTCATATTTATATATTTTATACATATGTGTACATGTACATACATGTTGTATAGTCAGTTATTACCTTGCTAAGCACTGATTACAATTCCATTAATGGAGCAATCCAGTGAAATGCAATTACCTAATTAGTGAATGCAATTGAAGTAAAAATTCAAGCTATGACAACAAAGTATTTTTGGTTGAAGCCCTGAGGTGCGAGTTCTTTTTCACCTGCTGTTTGATAAACTCAGCTCTTAGGGCAGCTTTCTATTTGTACAGTAACATTTCCTCACAAGCTCTAAATGTCCATTATGGTCCTGCTGGCTTTAAAAAAGTTCCCATTTACGTTTAATCCTGTTCTTTCATAGCAACAAAAGTTCCTATTTACATGATTATTGTACGGTAACTCATATTGCCAGGCTTTGAACATTGCTCCTTTTGTCTTATTTTTTCCACTGTATTTCTAATCTATGTATTGTCACCCCAGAGGATTTTTTGAGCTTGCTGCTGTTCCAATAACGATGTAGAACACTGCAAGGAATAAAAACAGTACAGCTAAAATTAAACTATCTCTGTTATTGAAGATTACATTGCATTAAGAGCAACCCACTGTCTGCTGTGCAGGCATTTGAAAATGTGCTCACAGGACTGTTTATATTATATCTAAACAATACTATATACTAAATGTGTAAGTACATAAAAAAATCTACCATTTATACAAACCTTATTTCTTATTATTTTTGTTTTACATTATGAAACTTACTATTTAAAAGATTCTTCTCCTCTTCTAGACTATCAACAAAGTGCTTCTTCAGTATGCTGTAATTATTTCAAGTTACTTCAGCTCATATTGTGATAAAGAAAATGTGGTAAGAAGCTGTGGGTTTTTCTGCCTCAGAAATTACCTTTAAATGACTTACTGTACTTTTTGAAAATCTAATCACTTCTTTACATGAGAAAAGGTATGAATGGAGGGAGATCAGCATATTTTCATAGCTGCTTACATTGACATGTACAAGCTGGAAGAGATGACATTAGTTAAAAATCCTAGTTAATAATTTCAGTATTAAAATGTAAAAAAAAAAAAAAAGATGATCACAAACACACCCAAATGCATCAAGCTTATATAGTGGTGAATATGGTGAATGTATCTTCGTTTTGTTTCCCAAATAGAAGAAAACATTTTTGTTTAGAGTTTTCATTTTGCACTGGCTTGCCTCTCTCTAACAATTTATACATTGGAGAGTTTATAAGATCATTGTTCCCTGTGCAGGGAATGTGTGCAGACCTTTTCGCTCCTACCACTGTGCTTTACCCACACAGCAGTGAGAAAAAAAAAAATCACGTGGAGTTTTGGTGCCTCACTGCTTACAAGGGAGTCCCTAATGAAGGACCAGATTTCCATGAACTCAGAAATAAATGAGATGTGGACACTGAAGATGTGGTTGAGCAGATGAGGCATTATGAATACCTTAACAAGACGTAGGAAAATTATTCTTGTAAATTGGCTTTTCAGTATCATTGATATTCAGTCAAAGCCGGTACTCCCACAGCTGGCAACATTTAGCACTGTGACTGCTGTATTTAGGGGTATGTCATACACCTGTATCAGTCTACAGTCAGATAAATAACTGCAGCCCCATCTTCACTCTGTGCACCTGTCATGGCACAGCCCTTACACAGCCCATCACAGACCTCAGCTGGACTTGTCCCATCTGTGCATGGCTTGAGGACATGCTCTCCATATCGACGGGAAGTGTAAGATCTAGAGGTCTCCAACATATGCAATAATAGAATTCAGAAAGATATCTATTGCAGCTGAATATCAGTTATTGGTGGTTCTTACGACTTTAGTGCTAATATTAAATAAATTACGGGTTTCTAGAAGAAATGTGTTTTGATACAGTGCTGAATCATCAAGTCAGACTGTTTGTGTAGTCTTTTGGCCTGTCCAATGGGATTTTTTTACTTATTGGAGTGATAGATTTCTGAAGTCGTCCTCATATGCCCATCTTTAGTAAGGAATTAGATGGAATTAATCTCCTTATAGTATCACAGTATCATAGAATGGTTTAGGTTGAAAGGGACCTTAAAGATCATGTACTTCCAACTCCCCTTCCATGAGCACTTTCCATTAGACCAGGTATAAAGTATTTTATAAAATGTCCTTGAGGAACATATTTTTAAAAAAAAAAAAAAAAAAAAAAAAGTTACCCTATTAAAAAACACAGCTTTTAGCTTCATAAAGGACCATTTGCTCTGTTAATTTAGATTTGATAGAAGACATTAAAACAAATACTTTTTATTGTTAAAATTAGAATTTGACATTCTTTTTCAAGCCAATACTTTTAGTAATTTTATTAAACACTACAAAATGTGCACATAAACTGTTCAGACAAAAGCATATTGAAGATGCTTTTCATTAAGCTATGTATCTTATCTTCCACCTCCTGTCAGCATTCACAAACAAACCGGGGTTTATGTGTTGTAATTGCCACTCACTTTTACGTGTTGTTGCGTCTGGCTGTCTGATTCCTGTACATTGCTGCAAAGACTGTTCTGAAGGGCAAGATGATAATTAAATACGAAGAGAATGTTTTTAAGTTATGTCCTTTACTGACAACAATAGCAAATTTTTCAGTGAGCCAAGTTAGGCTTAGGCTCTGAAAGATCCATCTGAGCCAGCCTCAAAGGAAACTTTGAAATCTGCTTCAGTAGGAAGCATTTCGCTTGTAGCTTCAGTACATTGCCAAAGGCATTTGCATTTGTTTGGAACAAAAGGACCAAGGTGTCATACTCAGCTACTTATGCCCCCATCAGAAATTATAATTATTGGCTTGTGATATTGCAGATAATTTCCAGAATAATTAATTTTTTTAGAAGAGAGGAGATAGCACAGGAAAGGAGGAAATATAATCAACCACTATACAAAGCCAGCTGTCTTCTGCAGGAGCACAAGTAGCATGCTTTCCTGGGAAGCAGTAATCTAAGTATTAAGAAGTTAGATTAAATTTCTTTTTTTTTTTCTTCAGTTGAGAAAGACTCTGATAGTAAATGCTTCTGAGAGAAATGTATTAATAATTAAAGCTAAATCATGTTATTGATTACTATCATGTTTCAGCAGTACATTGGAACATGTTATTAACTAGAAAGGTACAAATGATTATCAGTCACTGTAACCTTCCATCACCTTCTTGTTGTCTGAAAAAAGTATATGTGTTTTGTTTTATTTATTTATATGCACTACTTCAGTGCCTAAATTAACCCAGCCATGCACTAGAAGACACTGGCCTTAGCCAGCCAGAGCTCTTTTAGCAAGTATTGTCTTATCGCTTTTCCTGCAAAGAGTGTCATCTGAGTACACAAAATTCTACTAATAGATTCTTTCTTCCACGCTTTTTTAACGAGCTCCTTAATTTTATTAATGTTTTATTTATGACCTTATATTTATATAGAAATCACTGTCTTCTACTCATTGGCTCTGTGTTCTGCCTTAAGAAAATGTGCCTAAACAGCAACATTTCAAGACTAAAATAATATGATTACAGAATTCTTCTGCCTAATTCACTCACCAACTTTTCAAGTAATGCAAAAAAGCAATGCAAGATTGTGTATTTCTGAAATATTCTGTTCTTAACAGAACTGCTTGTTGATTTATTCAAATACTTAAGCATCAGCCGTTATCTGGGTTACGGTGCTGTCAGTTTTCTGCGAAGGCTGGGTCTAGAAAGCAATCTGGCAATCCCTTTCATCCCTCTGATTGTCACTCCAAAGCACTTTGATCATTGTTGCCCCTGCTCTCCAAGAGATGATGATGTTCTACTTGCAGTAATCCACCAGATGTAACTGTACTAAGTAGCAGCTACCTGGGATATGCAGCTCAGGATGTGAAATACTGGGATCTGATTGTCAATTAAAGGAAGAAGGAAAGGCAGCACTGTTTGGGGATCTCCTCTGAAAAACACAGTTGCATGAATGATGATCATGATGATCTTAAAGATTTTTTCTGACCTTAATGACTCTGTAATTCTATAAATGCAGGGCTGCTGAAGAGTTGGTCATGCCCAACCTCACATCTGATGCTCTCTTTGTAGGCCTGTATCTTGATGAACAACATTCAACAATTAAGGGTCCAGCTTGAGAAGATGTTTGAGTCCATGGGAGGAAAGGAGGTGAGCCATATTTGTTTCTTGGTTCATTCAAAGTTCCTTAGAGATCATTAGCACATGTTTGCAGCCTAGTAACAGGTTTCACTCCTACTTGCAAAGAAAATCAAAATGTTAAGAAAAAAAGTCTCCAAGACCTATTTAACATCCTGACGATAGTAGAAAGACCTACCTCTATTTCACAAAAAAATGCTAATGATCTGTAATGTTCAATCAGTACTGGGTGTTCTGTGTTGCATTCTGTAGTGCCAGCTTTATTTTAATGTTTGTACTGGACTATACTTTGCTTTTTATGTATTGGTATGTTTTGTCTGTAATGTGTCATGTCTTTGTCTAATGCCTTTGACTTGCAATCCACTGAGCAGAAGAAAGAAGGAGAGAGATTCTCTTATGAGGTTTGTGATAGTAAGCATCTTTTATTATTCCTGACCATTATTTTCTAAGGCTAAGAACAGTCACATTTTCTACTTATTTCCATTGATGCATTTGTGTAATTCCCTATGATCTAAAATCAAAAAGAGCTATGCTTGGGCATTCATTTGACACTCTAAATCGAAAAGTTTTACTAGGCAGATAGTCTTTCAAAGCTGTAAAAAAATCTATAAAGCATTTTAAGTGCACTTTTCAGTATCTGAGGGCCTGCTTGTATTCAAGATACCATTTCACCAAGAGCTGCCACTCAACAGTCCAGAACATGCTTAGGTTTGTCTCCTTTTTTTATTTCAGAAGGCTTAAAAGTGCCTGCAGTCCTGTCAACAGTAAAAGGCCATAAACACGTGCTTCAGTAGTTTGCTGACTGTAGTCTTGGACTGTTCTGAAACAAAGTGAAGACATTAACATATTTTCCAGCTATAGAAAAAATTCTGTCATCTTGTTGATGAGCAATGTTTTAACATACTATGAACATATTGCCCTTAGTAACAGTGGCTGGCTTTAAAACAGAAGTTACAGAGACATCAGCTCTTTCTCATTGAGACTGTAGTTTGATAAGTTCACAAAACTTTGATCTAATGTGGAGGCGTTATAGAGAGAACTGGAAAATACATTTCCAGCTCCATGTATTTCATATTCCTACATCCATAGTGCGGCACTCAGAGGTGAGAGAGTCCCCTGGGTCATGCAGTGACCTGCAGCCTCCTGATAAACCTACAGATTAACTCCCTGGTGAGGAGGTTCTGCTGAGCCACTAACAGCTTTTTGAAGCTGCCATGGCTCCAGAGGACATGAAGTAAACTTCTGCAGCCTTGCTGGCATTGAAAACCTCTTGCCAAACTTGGAGAATATATATTAATCATCCAGACATGGCTGGGTTTGTGGTTCGTCTTAATCCTCTTTCGCTCTTTAAATATTACAAATAAACTTGTCTTCTGTGCTCTTATGTTCTGTGCAAAGTACTTTTGTATTAGGTCTTGGATCCAATCCCACATTTGAACGTCATGATTCATAAAAACAGCTAATTGTCCATAAATCCTGATACAGACAAGGGCAGAGGAAAGCTGAGTAGCACTTTATTTCTATCAAATTAATTTCAAATCAGAATACTTTCTTGAGTCTCCAAAACGTTACATTTTCCTCAAAAAAAAATTAAGTTTTTTGCTGCTAACATCTTATATAATAAAAAATAACAGTAAAAAATAATTACGATTTTTTTCATAGCAGTTTTCTTTCAAAATCTCTCATCACCTCTCATTCCTTTTTGCTTTCCTTTTGATGTTGATGAGGATGAATTATTAAGGTTGTTATAGTATCAAAGCAACATTTCCTACAAATGTGGTGCAACCCGCAGAGAGAATTTGGATATATTTTTCTCATATCCCTTTGTTAGATACCTTAAGTGCATCTCTGATTCACAGTCTAAGAAAAAAGGTCTAAAAAAATATATTCAGACTTTTGTTTGTTTCTCATTAGGGCAATTTCTTGAAGGAAAGTACATTCACATTCAATTTTTTGTCACCCATATCAAAGTGCCCCTAAAATGTTTGTCCACAAATTAGAGTATAAATTCCCCCAGCTATTCCAAAAGCACAACTGCTAATGGCCAATTTGGCTTATTGGACTGGTACTTATAAGAAACAAAGCCAGCAATGAAATCTGTAAGCAGTTTCCTTGCAGGGAAAAAATAGTTTAATATTTTACTTGTGGAGGGCATAAAAGTCAGATGATTTTCAGCAGAATAATGAGACCTATTTCAGTTGAAGCAAAACTAATTCTAAGAAAAATTAAATGCTGTTAATCTCCTCAGTGTCATACTGTGAGCAGTATGTCTTTCAAACTGTGCAGTCAAAACAGCCACAATCAAGCAGCAGTCTCCATGTTCTGCGTAGGCTTATTGCATATTGCAGGGCAGGGAGCTCTATAAGTAGAGAAAAAACTGGTTTCTCAGCATCCCCACCATTAAAATAAAATAGTCTGAACAATATGAGTTTCTCTATAACTATCCTCTTCTGCTGCAGCAAAGCAGAAAGGGTACTTACAAATTATATCAGTGAGGACAGCCTGTCATAATAAGGAGTAGTAAAGTGGGATTCAACCCACAGTTTGTTTTGGTTTTTTTAAATCAAGTCTGAAAACGTGAGAACAGATTCATCGTCATGAAATTTTGGTTTATCTCCTGTTTGTTTCATCCGTAAGGAAGGCATACATTTACACTAAGTACTTTTTTCATGTCTGACATGTTGGAAGCTGATAAAAGAGAAAGAAAAAAAAGTTAATACTTGTGTTGCTTTTCATCAGATGGCAGAACATGGCAGAAATGAGTTACAGCAATTAGGATCAAAAAAAAAAAGGTGTAAAGCTTTATGTATGACAGTATTACAATGACTGTAGATAAATCATATTTCCACTTTGATAAAAGTGTAAACTTTATATGTAAAGCTTAGGAATTCCTACAGGAATCCATATGTGGCCTTATAGACTTCGATGGGATGACAGAGGGCCAGACTTAAGCAGGACAGTTCTGAAGTGTCCATCTTTAAATCTGTAAAGTGAGAGGCCCAGGTGTTCATAAGTGTAGTCAGAGCAGCTGCAGCCAAACATCTCACTGTCCCTAGAGAGTCTGGTGGGGGTGGAAGAAGGATGATGTGTATCAGAAACAAAAAGAACCACTGAAGTGATGGATCTGGTAAATATCTCTATCTTTCCTAGGTGCAATATGTGAAACTATTTCCTGAAGAGAAGTAACTGCATTAGGAAACTATAAGCATTAGACCTGTGAAATTGCAGATAAATTGAATTCAGGTTAGAGGGGTTCCACTTCACTCGTGCAAAAGTAATTTGCATCTCTGTAGTTTCCTACAGAAACACTACCAAATTTGCAGTTAACGTTATGTCCCTACTAGCACACATGAAATTACAGCAGGGAATACCTCAATCTAACACATTATGTTGAAAGCAGCCAAATTCTTCAGATTCTTAACTCTTTTCCAAGGCTTGTATGTGTAAAAATGGTCACAGTTTTAGATAGGCAGCATTTGGAAACAGTGATGTTCAAATATTTCTTATTTTTCAGCTGTTCAGCAAATGTATTCTCTGTTTTCATGTAGCACTCAGAAAAAGTCAAAGTTCTAATTGTTTAATAATCCATAATTAACAGATCTCATGAAGTGTGCCAAGAAATTTATGAGTATATTCTGCTATGGGTAAAAGTTAACTCAATTATTTAAGAAGGCGGTAAAATAACAGAAACATGACTAAGAAAGCCAAGCAAATTAAAAATTGGTAGAAAAGTATGATTTACACGTTCAGTTTGCTCCTTAAAAAATTCCAGTTTTGATACCTGAGCAACCTATGGATGTTTTTAAGACTAACCCACACATGCTGTGAACTGGAAATGAAACCCAAAGAGCTAAGGGATAAACCATCTTTTCTCTTTTGATGCTTAAATCAGATATGGCACACTAGTGACACTCGTCTTTTTTTTTTTCTTTTTTTCCAAAAATAATCTGCTCAGTTAGGGCTTTTTTCCTTTTATTTTATAATTCAGGCAAGTTTGTTGGGTTTTATTCCTTCTTCATCAAACTCACTGGAGCTGATGAAGCTTGAGGAGAAAAAGAAAAGTCCCTAATACTGGAGATACTTCGTTTTCATGTCTTTATGTCCCTATATGACATCATCTCAGATGCTGATCAGCATTGCCTGCTGTCTCACTTTCATGCTCCCACCTTAGCTATACCATATGAGAAAAAAAAAGGCAGGTCATGGTTCTGGTACATTTGGATGATGCCTGAAGACAGTCAACAGCATATAGAAGGTGTATGTTAAAATAAATGAAAAGTGCACATGTTAGTTCTCGTGAGACACTCAAATCACAGTATTTTCCAGTTAAACAAAAGGAACAGTAACATTTCAAAGTCTTGCTAACATGTTCTTAGCCATGAGAGCATCCCCAGGTGGCCAGCACCTGGTGGGCAGCCCGCATACCTCTTTATATTCCGCTCCTCCCTCTGACACTGCATTAATAAGCATGAGCACGTGTCTACACAAGGCTGGATGTCCTGCCAGATGCCTCCAGCTGTGCACACACAAACTTGTTTGTGCAATTTGTGAGCACAAAGCCCTCTAAAACATTTAACACTTGCATGCACCCTTTTATAGTTTGTCATTATATCTGGCGTTCGCATTTAATCCAATGTTTTGGCCAGACTAAGTCCAATTCTAGGTGAATTTAGCAGATGTATTGTGTTTTCTGATTATCACAACAATCTCTGATAGAAAGTAACTACATTGACCTCTGTAGGCCCAGTAACAAGGTGATTCTCTAGCTTGTGCATGATCTGCTAAGAAATTTTGAGTCTTCTGCCTGCCTGGTATTTTGTGCTTTCTTTGACATGTACCATGTTCAGTGTGAATGCTTATGTGTTCAGTATTTGTTAAATGTTGATATTCTAGTCGTAAATATTCTGGTTATGTTAATATTCTGGTCTTAAATTTGTGTTTTATATGTATCCCACCAAAGGAGGCAGTATAACTCCCTAGTGAAATGATTTCCTGGAAAAATCTTTGCCTTTGTTAGTAAACTCTAACTCTGTTAACTAATGTAGACATTGCAGTAAAATTAGCTCTTTAATCCCTGCTTTTCATATGAAGGAAAACAATCACTTTAAGTGTATGAACTGTCACAGTGTATGTGCCAGGAAAACTCCTAAGATACAGAGATGCAACAGAACTCTCAATGCAAAGTAATTCAAAACTAAATCTGTAAGTAGCCACAGTAAGTACTTACAATAGTAAAAAGTGAGCTTATCAGATTAGAAGAGTGCTGCACAGCACTGACTACCTTCTAAAGGATGTGTGGTAAACCCCCTTTGTCACCTATTCCAGTTTTTGTCAAAAATTGTAGTGAAAATGGTGGATTTTCTATGTTTTTAGATCCCACATAATCTCTAAGGAGAGAAAGGATGGTCTATGACAGAACACAGCAGATCGTTGGATCTATTTCAGAGTTTACTTTGCTACAGAATTACTGTGTAGTCTCATATAAATTATCCAATGTGCTGTGATAGCTTCCCCTTGTCTCTGAAGTGTGATTAAGAGAAGTGACCTGCAGCACCACAGCACTCTGAAGCACCAGATGAAGGATAAGCGCTAAATGCTACTCATGCAGTTGAAAGATAGGAAAATGCAAATAGAGACAGAACTGATTATGTATTCAAAATGCACAGGTCCTTTGAAATTGTCAGATCTGTACCTGACCTTACTGCAGAACAGAGCCCAGAAATTGAGGGTTATCATTGCAAATCATTCCTTAACACTGGCACGTAGGTAACTGAAAGACCCGAAACATGAGCTACTAATTCACATTCAGCTGCTGATCCTGATCTGATGATCATCAGTCATCCCACAACGGGCTGTCACTATTTTTCCTAAATACTAAAGACAAAGGAAATGAAAAAATTATAGTTTTTTAATTTTAAAAAGAATGTATAGCAAATAAACAAGCTGCTGATCAATATCAACATGGTACCTTTTTGATTAAATACCTATGCATGGATCCTCATCTCTGTAAATGAAAATATATATTTCTCCCCTGCATTTTCTTTTTTCCTATGTTTAGAAAACCTGTATCAGAGCTACAGGAGCTGTCCTCCCTGTGCATCAGAACGTGTTGCTCTGTGCTTGAATTATGTATGCCTTAATGGCTTTTAGAAACAGCAGTACTGGAATTTGGTTAGATTCCCTTCCTGCACACTGTATCAGTAGAAGCAGCATGGATAGTCTTCAAACCATCTTCTCCAGTGCTAGCTGTTCTGCTTTTACACTGCATTCATGGAAATATGGAAACATCTTCAACGCAAATCCCAAAAAAGAAATACCAACAGTGGTGACATGTACAAAAATAACAAAAATATAACAGTACTATTAACACAAGCACTAACTTCTTATTTATCCTTCCCTTGCTGTGCTTTGTGAAAACAGCTTGCCTGATAATGGTACTTCTATCCTTGTGACTGCCAACCCAATTTGTACAATCCCATAGAAAGTCATTTTTCAATGGCACAGTTTCAGTTTATAACAATATAATTCTTCAAATATTTTCTATATTTTTCTTTAAATGGCAGTTGGATTTTTAGGCCTACTAAAACAATTCTGTGTTGCAACCGGTGTTTCCACATTTGGTTTTCCATAGTGCAGTGTATCGTTGCACATAATTCCTAATTAATTAATTGTAATGGAAAAGACAGAAACCTAGTGTATAAGTAAAATATAACATTATTTATCTCTTTGCAGTTGGATCCTGAAGCTAGTGTTGTTCTAAAAGAACTTCAGGTGAAACTTAGCAATGTATTGGATGAACTCAGTGTAACATATGCTGCAAGGTAACAAACCCATTTTACTGCAAACCTTAGAGAAATATTCCTGCTCAAAAATCTACCTCGTTGATGAGGTCTGGGTGGTTGTTTGTATGTCCTAAGGCATGGCTTGCTTCTGCCCTATGAAGTGGTGCGTGCATTTGTGTCTGTGTATGTGTTTAGACTGAAACAAGTAACATTAACCTCGCTGTAAAAAATCTGAACATCATCTGTGGGCATGAATGTGTTACAGCGGTGAGGCTGATGACTTTTGTTCTGCTTTTTGGAAAGCAAAATTGCTGGTTTGTTCCTGCCTCATGCTACGCTAAACTTTTCTTTTTGACCATGTTTATGTTACTTCCTGAGACTGACAGCTTTTTCCAAGTGGCCTGCATCAATCAGGGATGTCTGCCTATGTTTAGCCAGCTTCAAATGGTCATCATGAATGGCCTTCTTGCGTCATTTGCTTGCCTGTGGCTCTGCAAAAATTGTCTACTGAGCCTTACTCTCAGAATCTTTCATTAGTCAGAGTGCAGTCTTGAGTGAGTATGGTGCTGTGCCAGGAGTGCCTGTGGTATAAGAAGCAGTAAGGTACTTTTGCTTCAAATTAGAAAGAAATCTGAGAGAGGGATTAGTGCTGTAGTGGTGTTCATTAAGCAAAGTCTGTAGTTACTTATTTAATCCACCAATGAACTGTCTGGGTGGACAGTATTTGCTTTTTTTCTGTGTGCTTAGTTTGCTGTATTGTCGTGCTTTATTTTTGCTCCCAGGCCCTGGTTCTCGGATCATTGACAGTGCATGAATATTATTTCTTTCCAAGGCTTCTTTCTGAATGAGCTGACTAGGTTTCTGCAAAAGAGAACCCAGAATAGCTCAACCTAGGATATGCTCCATATAGCTAGAACATTCCTCATGGGTCAGTTTACATCTTGGATTTGTGAGGTTAACAATGTTAGAAAGCTGGTTAATGTCAAGAAAGGCAATGAATTATTTTGGCACTTGTTGGAGGGACTGGTCTCAAGGTGTGTGTAGGTAAGTATACTTCCAAGAGTACTTGGAAAAGTTTCCAAGTTTTCCAGTTTTTTCACATGGAGATTTGCAATTTCTTTTTGTGATTAGCCATGTCACTGGAAAAGCTTCCTGCCTAATTATAATGTTTCTTTTCTCTCATAGTAAATTCTCTTTCACTTTTCTCAAGTTAATCTTTGCCATTTATCTTTTCACTTTAATAGCCCTGATATATTTTTCGCCTCTGTTTGGCATTTCTGTTCATAAACTAATCCTAAACCATTTCACTTCATCATAAATCAATCCATAAATCAAATTACCATGTGTGCAGAGACTCATTCTGCCTCTGAACTGATGACTCTGATTTATTGCTGTTCTGCATTATATAATATATTGACCAAAGACTATCCGACACTCAGACACTTAACTAACATCACTTAGGAAACAGAATAGTTCTCAGAAAATCTGAACAGATACAAACTTGAGGAGCAAGAATGTGTTCACCGTCACTTTGAAGTGGAATAGTTTCCTCCCAGGAGGAAAAGTTTCAGTACTTCTAAGCCGGGTTTTTTAACAAAAGGATATTTTAAACAGTCCAAATGCTTTAGCTCTGTCTAGTTGCAAAGAAGTAAGCAAAGCTTCTGATGGCACTGACTTTGTGTGAAACCCATAAGAAGTCAAATTGAGCCAAACAGGGCAAAATCAGTAGAAGTTTTTGATTTGTCCTCAAGAAGAATATCAAAGTTTGGTTTACAATAACCGTCAAGAGAAAAATTACTTATCGTCAACTGTTCCTATTGTTCTTTCACACCAAAAATAAAATCTTGAGAAATCATCCCTACCTGGTAGTCAACCGTACTCTAACCTACAGATTCTTACACATCTGGTGCTTTCAGAATATAAATACTTGGCACCTCTACAAGGGTATGAAAAGCATCATAGAATAGAAAAGGGAGAAAAGATCAGAACACTGCAGGAATTAGTCATATGAGCTATGATCCTTCATAGAAGTTATTTTCAGATACCACAGTATCTTTATTTGTGAACTTTGCAGCACTGCAGAAAAGATTTAAATTTTGGTGATACAAAATGATAGATGTTGAATTCTTTCATTCTTCTGTTTTATTTTTCATCGTATAGTTTCCAGTTTATTATTGAAGATTGTGTAAGACAAATGAGCAATGAACTCAATCAAATGAGAGGCAATGGGAATGCAGCAGCCAACAAGAACAGTGCAGCCATTGATGCTGAGATTGTGCTTCGGCCTCTCATGGATTTCCTGGACAAAACGTAAGTCTGGCAGATTAGAAACTGGATGCATTCTTGGTTTTACCCTGAAGGATTGTTTATGCCTAGAAACACTCTGTAGCATTTTTAATACTTGTAGCACTCACATGTGTGCAGAATACCATGTTTGGCCTGTTTACCTCTACTAAGCAATTTTTACATGAGCTACATACTTGCCTTTCTATGTCTTGTCATGTTTTGAGTCATTGCAAAGGAACTGGTGTACCTTCTCTCCTCCGCGTGCTGTGTTATGAAAAAAGATTGTACTGAACAGAAGAACAAAAATCAATTCCCATACTGAAACTGGCATTTGTTCTAGGCTGGCACCCAGTGTCCCACTGCTTATTAATATGCACTTCGGTGTCCCCAAAACCCTGCTCACCACCTAAAGACCAGCTTTTTCTTTTATTTTTACTTGGTAAAATCCTAAATTTTTAAAGGGACCTGCAAACTTACTCTGGCCTCTGAAAGGAAGGATAGCTTATCTTCTCATCCTTCAGCAGTGACAGGTTCTGCATGTGCAGCACAGGCACGTCTGTAAGCAGATGTGTCCTTGGTCGTGTTGTTACTGGTACTTGTGAAACTTCAGTGGCCTTTTGTTTGAAGTGGTTGAACAAGCAGCCTGGCACTGATCCTGCACTTCAGGTCTCCATCACACAGACACAAATTACAAACCCTTTTGACTCCTCATGCATGTTTTCCCTAGCCAGAAATTTTCAAAATTAAGATGGAAAAGGTGCTCCAAAAATTTAATTTTGCTGTTAGTAATAGATAGCATGATTGCACAAACATGTCAGTACATAGAAATAAATGCTTCCAAACAGTAGCTGTGAATTTGCATTAGCTGTCAGCACCTAGTTCTACATTCCAGCAGAAATATGAAATAAGGGAGACATTTGTTTTTTTATTTTTAAGACATAAATTATATGCCAAAACTTTAATTTAGGGACGTGGGAGTGCTAAATTCTATCATCCATCAAACTTTATAGCTCATCATCATTTTGCATTTCTAATAAATATACATCAGTTATATACTAAGCATTAAATTAGATAGTGGAAATTTACATGAGTTTGTAATCTGCAAGTAATTTTTACCAAAAATATTTACTGATAATATTGCAAAATAGCTAACCTACCGAGACATTTTTATTGGTAGAGGAAAGCTAAGCCTTAATGGCCTTTAATCTCAGTATATACTGATATAGCACCTCTGAGGTCTTAATACAAGTTTCAGTGACTGGTTTTGTTTTGTTTTATTCCAGTTTAAGCATCTCCGCGAAAATCTGTGAGAAGACAGTTCTGAAACGGATTTTGAAAGAGCTCTGGAAGTTGGTCTTAAACAAAATAGAAAAACAAATTGTGCTTCCACCACTGACCGACCAAACCGTGAGTGTTCCAGCAGTAATTCCCATGTGTTCTAAAGGATTGTAATAAAGTGCTTGATCAGGTGTTTGCCAAGGGGTCTGACACTGTCCTGTTCTGTACCTTGACCAGAAGGAATAACACCTGGATTGTATACAGCTGGTGGGGAAGACCTTGCTCCTGTCACTTACTGCCTGCCCTGACTCGGAGCAGTTTTTGTGAATGGAGTCATACAAAAGGAGCTGCATCACTGACTTAAAAGCCCTTACATGAAAGCACACTACTAGGTTTGATTGCTCTTGACTTAATTGCCAAGAGCAATTGTCAGTTCCAGAGTAACAAGTGTATTCCAAGTGTATTCCTTGCCTTTCCCCATTGCAGCAGAAATTCGATCCCTTTCATTTTTGCAGGTTCCAGAAAGGCAGGAATGCCCCATCCCAGTCTCCAGGCTTGCCTGCTGTGCCATTTCTGATCTTGAGGCAGCACTAAATTAACATCAGGAAGCTTAAGCCAAATATGGCTCTAAAGTTTTGGGGTATTTTAATATCAGACTTGATGGGAGGTCCTTTTTGGGCAGAACTGCATTTACAGCCTGACAAGCACAGGGAACAAAACTGTAAATACAGAAGATAGAGCTGCTACACATGAGACCCATGTGGGTCATGGCCTGACATGAACTCTGAGTGGTGACTGAGCTGACCAGTAAAATCTGATTCTAAGGATCAACGAAAAAGAGCCTGGCTTGAAGGGCCTTTTTTTAATTGCTCTTTTGTGGTTTTGAGGGACTAGGATAACATAACTGTTAATTCTTCTTGTTTTCGATCCAGTCACTGAATTTGTTCATATTTACTGTAATGACGTTGTTTACTATGCATAATTAGGAACAGCCTCTCTTTCAATGAATGACTGTTTCAAATTTATGTTTCTGAGATCTCTAATTTACTTTTCCAACATTTTGGGGGAAATTTTATCTGCAAATACGTGAGTAGAATTTACGTTGGGTAAACATTGGCATTTTCCATCATGCAGTAGGAGCATTTATTAGCTTTATGTCGGATCAGTTGTTACACTTTCATGCATGGAACAGCATGGATCACAGGTGAGCTTTACTAGTGGTAGACTCTATATGAAGTGTCTCCATTGGCAGGAGAAAGATGTCTCAGGTAGTTGCATTTATTTTGCTACTTCTGTTTACTATTAAACACACAATTGAAGAAAATTAATAATAAGTAGAATACCATGAGAGATGTTTTTCTTTTCTAGCCCTGATTATTTCTTTCTGTCTGAGGGTGAGAGGCACAGGTATTCAGAAGCAGGGTTTATTCTTTAATTTTCATATTTATCTTACTATTCTCACTGCTAATAAATAATGAAGATTTAAGCTGCAATTCTGTATTACACCTTCTTCAATTGAAGGGTATAGAAGCAAAATTATTTCTGGAAACTGAAACCTTTTGGTACAGAAAGACTGATGAAAAATTAGTCCAATGTAAGTTCGACGAACCTTTTTTTCTCTGAAATCCTGTTATTCAGAACTATGTCTTGCTGAACTGCCAAGTAACTGCACTAGTAATTATATTATTTGAAGTAACTGTGATAAAAGATGTGAGCATGGAATTACAGTAGGATTCTGTTTCTCTGAGACAAACATGTAGGTATTGGCCTTTGGTGTCATGCCAGGAGTTGGCTATTGTAAAATACTGCTTTAACTTCATAACACTTGGCTATCTTTTTTTTGAAAAAGGCTTTGGCTTAACAGTCCACTGTTCCTCTAAGTGTTACTCAACTGAGATTTCACTGTAGACAGTTATGCTTCTGCAGGTTCCTCAGGGCTGCTCACTTCCCAGGATAATTGTTTATTTTAGCACAATGCCTGAGAGCTGCAGTCATGGACAAATATCTCACTGACACACTGTGTGAGAGCAATCACAGCCTCAGCTTAAAATATTAAACACAAAATGAGATAGCAGAAAGGAGGACACGAAACCACTATCAGCAAAATGTGCAATATTTGTTTCCAGTGCAGGATCCTGGAGGGAATCGTGCTGAGGCATTCAACTACTTGGCCTTATCAACTGAGGGAAAATGTGTCTCACGTGTAATTGAAACTTTTATTTAGCTTTGCAAAACACTTTGCAAAACGCTTTTGACTTTTGGCTGATGTCCTGGCAGACAGTAAGATCATGTTGTCTTAGAAAGCAAATGTGCTGCAGTGAGTCTGTTTCCTTAATTTTCAATGTGATTACAGGGGCCCCAGATGATATTCAGTGCAGCCAAAGATCTTGGACAACTGTCAAAACTCAAGGTAATGGAGCCAGATGAAGCTGTGAATGGCTTGAGCTAATGAAAAAAATAAATGGATAATTAGTGATTGTGAGGCCAAAGTTCAGGCCTCACTCTTATTTACTGTATTAAGATCGAATATGGCAGTAACTACTGAAAGGTGAGTAATGGTTTTACAGTTTCATCAAAACCCAATTATGAATAAATGACTGATTACTTATATGGTAAGTGATCACTAGATGAGTCAAGAAGATATCATTCCCATATTGCACAACTAGGCTTTAAAAGTATTAAACATCACAAAAAAAAAAAAATGACATCTTTGTGTTACTTTCTGGAACCAGTTCTAAAAACTCTAAGGTGAGAAAGCCATTAATTTTCTTTCTGTGCACTGTTTATGGGATGCATTGAAACATAGTATTTACCTCTGCAATAAACTCTTTAGCCGTACAGTACTGGAGTCCACTTAATGGAGAACTGAGATGTTTGATACTGATGTCAGTTGTTTGCCAATCAATTTTGCCATTAGGACTTCAGATTTCTGCAGATATGTGATAACTCGTGTTTCTAGGAATAATTGTTCAGTTTGCTAGAGGAGTTAAAATGTTACAAAAGTAAGTCACTGGTGCTTATATTAGACAAAGATTTCATCGCTTTGTGACTCTGTTTAACATGTTCTGACAGGAACCCCTTTTTAAAAAAAAAAAAAAATCATGGGGCATTAACAAACATTAGTTAAACTCTCAGGTTTATTAATAAGATTAGTAATTTCTGTATCAGCTAATTATTTGAACTTATATTTTAACCTTTCCCCCACCCCCCAGAACAGAGATTTAACACATTCTAGGAAAAATAAATAAAGCTATGCATATACTCAGTATTAAACAGGGGATCTTTTCCCCTGCTGTCCATGTTTTTAAGAAACAACACGATTGCTCTAGGTTATAATTTGTTGTAAAGGAAGTCTGAAGTTGAATTAATCCCTGTTAATCGTATGTCCTTGGAGGGCACTTGGTGGATTTTTTTGTATATTTGTTTTTCCAAGAACAAGCCACAATAGTTTGCTTTCAAAACCAATTGCAGTCTTCACTTGCTTTGCAGGACCATGTGATTCGAGAGGAAGCCAAAAGCCTGACCCTGAGGCAATGTGCAATAATGGAAGTAGCACTGGTTACTATAAAGGTACAGCTTTATGTGTTTTTCTGTTTTGTGCTGGAATGACCAAGAACATGACTGACAGGGTTTTTTTATAACAAAACTGGAGGCTTTCATGCAGTCTTCACAGATTGGGTTTCTGAAGTCAAAAGAAACCATTAGGGAACATTATTTAATGTACTCATCAGTGGTTTTCACATTGGCCTGTGTCATTACTTGGTGTAACTTAAAAGCAATCAGTTACTAGAAGAACAGCGTGTTTTTGTGTCTGCTGTGAAGAGACAGCACATCAGGACGGTAAGGAGACATCTACTAAGTATAAAGTTGAAGATATAAATACAAGGAAATACTTATGATCAAGTCTTGTGCTACAACATAGAGTCTCAAAAGACAAGAAAAAAGTATCAGGGAGGGCTCCCCTATTGCATTTTTTTTGATTTGCTGTAGAATTGGCATTTCTTATAATATGATATAATATAAATAATCTTTGGTGATTACTAATGTTATGGAAACATAAATGGAACAAAATGTTGAAGTACTGCATGTACCCAAATTAAGCCATGTGAAGCCTTCAGTTCTATTTTCTGTTGAAAGTGTTTGTTCTAAACACGCAAAAGTTGGGAAAAATCTGAACTCTAACCTTGCCTGAATTTCCAGGGCTTAAAGAGGCAGAGATAGGTATTGATCATTTTACTAAAGAAAAAATCTAGAGATGGAGGGAAAGGTTAAATAGAGGAAATCCTTTATTAATTCAATATTCTTATCTCTGTGTGCTGCATTCATGAACTGAGATAAATAATGCATTCTGAGTAACCTATTTTCAAATTGTAAGGCAGTGACATGGCATTATAACTGCTTACTGTACTTGGAACCTGATATGGCAAAATCTTTGCTTTCCAAAATACCAAGCAAATAACCTTGACCAGGCAAAAATAGGGCTTACACTGGTAGAAAGTGAACAAAGACAAACTTTGTGAGTTACCTCAAGAAAAAAAAAAGACTGCTGTATTGATTTAGGAATGCAGTTCTTAAGTTTAATGATCAAAATGTAGAATTTTTTTGGTAATGCTAAGTAAATATGGTTTGTTTAAAAGCAAAAAAAAAAAAGGGGCTGCCCAAATAAGAATAGAAAAATGGTAAAAATGGTATATGGTATATGTTCAGAAATTAAGCACATGATTATGGTAAGGAAAGGTTTTGCAGGGACGAGTATCTCTGTACTTGCAGGTTTTTTATTTTTCCTTTCATTTAATTCACTGAGAAACAATTATCATTTAATGGTTGATAGTGTAATTAAGGCTTCAAAGAATATAAATTAAAGGAATAATTTTTCAACTTAAATATATATGGCATATCATGAGGTTTTACATTGTGTAAAAAGAACTGTAGCTAAATATATATATATAATTTTTTTAGCTACATTTGCAATTTACTGTTAGGAGAAGTGGCTTTCTGGCCTCAGTTGTCTCAAGCTCAGTTCTCTCTGCTGTCTCATTATCTCAGCCCAGAGAACATGTATATTGATAATATTGTCCTAGTTTCCATTGTGCAGAGTGACACCCACACCCAGTAGGGCTTGTGTGACATTTGCCAAGCTTTGGCTGAGACTGCAGTGGCTCCAGCACTGATTTCCATACACTTGACATCTGCCCCTTTCATTTGTCACTGGGCCCTTCAAACCTCTTGTGTCACCTACAAACCTTGAAACCTCCTCAGACAGGAGCACGAGGAGCAGGTGAACTATTTTGAGGTTTCCATCTCTAAGGAGCAGGATCTCAGCCACCCAGCTGAATCTGTAAAACCCTGTTTACTCATTATTTTTCTATATTTGGTTCCATACAGTAATGATATATTCACATTACTGGTTTTGCTTGCAAAATTTACCATTTATGGGCAAAAGCTAAGCAATGTAAAAATCTCAGGAAGACAAGGGTCAGGTGTCCTTGTTTCTTTAATTGTCTGTTAGCTTTCATGGAGCCTTTAACAATTTGCAGCTGCTACTGCAGATAACATTTTATTGGGAGACAGAACTTTAAAAAAAAAATCACAGTAATTGTCACAATAGCAAGAAATATTAACAGATTTTAACACTTGCTTATAAATTGATAATAATCCTTAGTGAAATCATGACTACACTTTTAAGAAATTAAGACAAGAGAGATTTCTTTGGAATAATATAGTATGAAATAATTTGCTTGGAAAGGTATAAATTTTATGTAATTATGCAATGATGAGAAGATAGAAGTGATTTAGTTGGAACCATTAAAGCTGACACTAACTGCCCCCATAGTGAGAGAGCAATATAAAACTTTGCAGACTGATGATTTGAAATCCTGTTTTGCTCCTACAGATATTTTTTTCCCTATAACAACCAGCAGCCTTCGACACAGAAATTTAAGTAATAACTGTTATGAAAACTACATTTATGTTTCATCTCCTGCAAAATATTGAGAATCAGAAGGTGGAATGTGTACACTAAATGCAAAGGGACTGTCGGTCTGCACTGTCCAGATAAATTTAGGATAAGGTATTTAGTGGATATATATATGTATGTAAAGAGTGTATATTGCATAAATTCCTTTGGCAACACTCCAAAAAGGCAGCGAGAAGATTCTGCTGACAGTCCCCAGCACTCCCTGTGCAGAGTGGGCCATGTCATCTAGTAGTCACAGTGTGTTCCTGAAAAACATTGTTTGTTTTTACTAATTAGCCATTAATGGGAGCTTTATTGATCTTGAGACCTAGAGCTGTAATGTAGATCGCAAAATGCTTTGCAAGGTGTTTGGACAAAATGAGTGTATGTAGCACATTTATCTTTTTATTGGAGCTTAAGTGCATTAATTCATCAGTGACTGTCTTGCCTGAAATTTAAGGAAAAATTCTTAGTTGAGGGAAGAAGAAGAGAAGAATCTGTCCTAAGTTTTCTGAAGTCAGCTTTGGGACTGAAAAGGGAATATAATATGTTTTTATGTTCAGTTTACATATATTTCATATCTGTATAGTTTACATAGTCAGCATGGCATCAAAGGGGTAAACATGTTTTGTTCTAAATCTGGTAGGTCAGTAGCCATCTTCTCTTTTAAGTATTTATGCTAATATACATATTTTTTAATTTTTTTTTTATGAAAGAAGGAGGGAGCACTCAAGGGACAAGTGGGACAGCAAAAGGAGCAGTGGGGTTTGTTTTTTTTTTTAGATAAAGAATTTAACCTGATTCCACTCTCTGCAACCTAAAAGAATGCTGCAAATATTTGTCCAGTATTGGCTTAAAAGTACTTCAGAGAAGGAGGACCAAAATTAAAATCTTGCATTTTTTTTTTCTTCCCTAACACTTTTTTTTTTACCCTGGGAGAGAAGCTCTGTAGCAGAGATGATGACAGTTATCTCAAATGCTACAATCATAAATCCAGCTACACATGCCCGCTGTTATTTCTAAAAGTTCATTTAAGAATTTTACTAAAAATTGTACGTCTGCAACTGAGGGTGTTCTCAGATAATGTTCCTCTATGAACAACCATATTTGTTTTTCATTTTAGCAATACTTCCATGCTGGAGGGAGTGGGCTGAAAAAGAATTTCCTGGAAAAGAGCCCAGACCTACAGTCCCTCAAATACGCTCTGAGCCTTTACACGCAAACTACTGACGCCTTGATAAAGAAGTTTATAAGCACTCAGACTTCTCAAAGTAAGTGATCTGTAAGGGACATAAAAGTACATCAGATTGTATTTTATGTGTTTTAAAAGATTGATTGCCAGTCACGTTCTCCACACACTGTTGTATTTTAGAGTTTATTGTCACGAATGGTGATGTTATCCCACATCTAATGCTGTTGTCAATCGATGGAGCTTTTCTGAGGGCAGTTCCGTTAGTGGCTTGTCACTGCTCAAGGAGCACAGGTCCCAGAGCTCTGTAGGAGCACTGAACATCAGGGTTATTTGTAGGAGCACTCCACACACAGCCGGGGTTGTGGAGGCCAATCCAGAGTGCGTGTTATAACTGCAGAAACAGTCAGTTCATCGAGTACATTGGCAGCTCTGGATATCTTCTGAGCTGGAGGATGTTAATTACTAATCACAAACAACTGCAGAAGGTTAAAACCCTTAGGAGGTTTCCTTTTGTGATTAAGAGCATTAAATTATCAGCAACATGTCCTTAATGTAGAACACTGATTCCATGTTACAGAACCCACATTTCTCCTTCTAGCAGGTCATCTGTGGATTAGAAGGTTTTTATAGGTTAAAATACACCATTATTTTCCCAGTCTAGATTTTTTCTCTGTGCATTTCAGAATTCGGGTTCAAAATCACTCTGCTAAAAATGGCACGTTGTTTTTTTTTTTATGCCTGCTATTCAAAATTCAAAATTTTGATACTTTCCCAGAAGTAAACCAAGGCAGGGAACATACAAGGGTGTGGTATCAGATATACTTTGAATCTGGACATCAGTGACACTGAAGCCACTTTTTCCTGCTTGAGAATTTTGATGTAGGGCCCCAAAAAATGGAAGCACAAAGTCCTCTTCATTTAAAATACACATGCCATTCATTAATGGTTTATTTCAGGAGAGGACTTTCTGTGGTTTCAAAAAGAGGACAAGAGTTCATGGTTATACTTTCAGGCAAAGAGTCCCTCTACTTTCAAAAATAGGTCTTATGGATCTAGGACAGTACATTCAGGAACTGCTTTTATACAGCTAATGTGCACTATATTCCAAGCTGAATGTTTTCTTTATTCTAGAAACTGCAAATTTTTGCACAATAGTAATCTTCCCTGTATTTCTTTTGAAGGTAAATGGGCATTTGTAAAAATGGCCTGTCTGCCACTTGGTATATTTGGGAAAGATTACAATTTGCTGGTCTATAATAAATTAGGAATACAATTTGCTGATCTATAATTACCCTGCTCATAAAAATCAGAAGAGTTTTAATTTGACAGTTAAGCTGGAAATCAATTGCTTTTACTTCTGAAGTACAGGATGTTACTCACAGTAGAAAAGCCATGAAACATTAGTTTTGCAGCTTGCCCCAAGATTAATTCCCAGGAATGATTTCCGAAGCCATTTCCGTATTAAACTGAGGATATCTCTGTTAATAATTCATATATTACAAGTGCAAAAATTGCTGTAAAACTCTAATATGTAGGGAATAGATTCTTTTTTCCCCTCTCAAAAAAAAAAAAAGAGATTAACAATTATTACTTACTAGTATATTTTGCTTACCTTTATACCTTTATATTCTACATACCCTGATACCTTTATTTTAACTTTAGCAGCAAAAAAATTATCTAGGTTGTAGCCATAAGCAGAGATCTTTTATTAATCCTGAACAGTAAAATTGAATTTTCTGATTTTCATTGTGATTTCAGCCTGAGGTCTGTGTTCATTTCTGTGCACACATTAGCAGGGTTGTAGTCCATAATCAATATTGTCAGAAATGTAGCCACTGGGAATGAAGTTAAGGAAAAGTGACTCATAGCTTTTCATTATCCTTTAATGTCTAATTTAAAAGAATTAAATCCTCATGTATTGTGACCTCCAGCCTTACAGCTGTAGCTGTATCATTGGCATTTAGTTAAAATGACCCTCTTTGCAAAGCAGAAACTTTCTTTGGAGTATAATTGGATTTAAATTTGCCCTCATATTTGTGCAGTCCATAATCAATAGATAGTTGGATGTAGTTAAACTCAAAGCAACAGAAAAAAAGGAATATTTTAAATATAAAGAAAATAGCCTATTGAATAATAACTATGACTAGACAAAAGTGGATGCTCGGTTTTCCTCTAATAACTACTGCAATCAGACAACAATCAGGCTTACTCTTAACCACAGGTGAAAATACTTCTTTCACTTACCATGATCAAGCTGTACTTTTTCTAAGAAATTTGTTTAATTGGTGTGAGAAGGGTGAGTTAACGTTACACACACACAAAGCGTAAGGTTGGACTCCATGATCTTGGGGGTCTTTTCCAACTTTAAGGATTCCATGATAACAGCTCTGTAAAAAAGTGCATGGTATAGCCCTTGATACATCCTGTATTCAGTAGGAATAACCACATTATCCAAGAGTATGTTTTGCACCATTTGTAAAGAAGGACGACTGCTTGAACCAGCATTTCCATTCCCAGCCTTTGTGCCTACACATTCCTAAAGAACTCCTTGGCAACAAAGCAATTTGCATAGATAATATTAATAAAACCATTCCTGACTTTTAAAATGATGACTCAGGGATTCACAGTTTTTCCTGTGGGGATTTAACCACACTAAATATTTGAAAGCTGAACTCTTACTGCATACAAATACACCAGGAAACTACATCATTATGGACATGCTTTAAAAACAAGTTATCACACAGACAGGAATGAGGAAATCAACTTCTGTAATCTTACTCTGATGACTTCTCCTCTTCAAAGCACCACCACAGACTGTTTTCAAAGCAGACAAGTGTTTGAATAAGTAAATGACAATACTGAGCACATAAGCCAGCAGTAACTTTTTCAGTAACTGAAAATATTGCTTTTTTTTTTTGCTTTTCTTTTTTCTCCATAAAGTGCTTTGTCATGGCTGAAGATCTTTTTCAATTGTAACCCTTCTGTGCTGCAGAAAGGTGTAAATTTAATGCTCACGCAGCACTGTGAAAACAAACCTGTAACCACACTATGAGAATTATCTGTTAGACAACATTTTTCTTTTATCTTTAACATTCATACAGACAATACAGGTACCAGATTAGCACACTTGGTGACAACTTAAATTCTGTCATATGCTTTAATATTAAAAACCTGGATTTCTGCCTGGCACAAAAGGAGAGAGAGGTTTCTCTTCAACTGCATCCCTGCTGCTATTCCAGACCTGCAATTACATACTGCAGAAACTCTGATCTTCACAGATTTTAACATTGGTATCAATAGGGGAAATTTCATCTATAATTGTCCCTTAGTATAAAAATTTCCAGAAAAATAAGCAAAACCTGCTAGCACTTGTCCTGTTTTAATGCCAGCCCACACACGTAAAACACGCAGAGCAGCATTGCATTCTCTTTTGCAAATAAATTATCAGTATTGTTTGGTAGCAAAACGTTTGTAATACTACAGACAATGAATCATAAACTGCTAATGAATTTCATTCCACCTATCTGAACTCCACATTTAATATTAACCAGGAGGTAGTCAGGTGATTCTGCAGTGCCTGTTGTAAGCGCAATCTTCTGGATCAGTGTTTTCTTTTTATTGAACTGTGCTAGTGCTGCCAAGAACCAGTTCACAGAGCAGGTCACTTTTGGAGTCTTTAAGTAGGAGATTTACATACACCTCAAGGATTTTTAAAAACCCGAAGGCAGTTTAGTGAAGAGAACTGCATTTCAAAGCCTGAGTGACCAGTATTTACCACGCTCTGTGGTCATTGATACCTCTGCAAATTGCATTTAAAACACAGCCAAGTGAGAATCCTGGCATCAGTACACCATTACCAATTAGATCACCCGAGGTTCAGATCTCAAATTGATCCTGTTTCCTCTGGACTTCTGTCAGCTGTAAATTGTCTATTAGATTAGATTGAACACTAATAATAACAAACATTAGCTCATACTGTAAAATGAGTGGGGTTTTCCTCTAAATTCAGCTGCAGGATAGTATGTTTGCATAAATCCAGATTATAATATGGATTGTTTTCAAAATCTTTTTTAACCAAACAATTGTTTGTGCACACTACAGTGGTGCCAGGAATGAGTCAGTTGTAAAATGGTAGCACAATGCCAAGCCTGACCTGTAAAACCCAGCTCAGCTGAGGGAACCTGGGGGTTCAGTGCAGGATGGCCAGAACACACCATGGGTGGGTAACAGGTGGAAAGCAGACAGCAAATCAGCCCAGAATATCAGGGAGCCTTCTACCCACCTCAGAGCCTTCTGCAAATGACCATATATTTTGTATATTGATGTATTTATTCAAGTTATCAACCTACAACAGCTCTAGACAAAATGGTCAAATTTCAGTTCAGGCAGGACAAGCTAATTTTAAGTAAACTTGAGCTAAATTCAGCAGCATTCTCACAATGAAGGCAGAACTATAAAAACCAAAGGGCAGACTCTTACTGTATTTTTGTATTTCAGAAGAGAGGGAACAAACTCAGAATGCTGAAGTAAAACTATATCCATAGCTACTGGCCTATTCTATAAACTTTTCTACTCTGTGGTGTATTTGACTCACCACTACTCAAAGCTGAGATCAGAACTGGTGAAGCTGCTCTAAAATTATTCCTAAAAAAAAAACAGAGAAGCAGTCACCTTTTTGTTGAATTAATAACTTCACTTCTTAAACTACTTAATTGAAAGGATATCAAAATTAAAATGAGATTTATGCCTGTAGTTAAGGAAATGCCTTAAATCTTCAGTAATTTCATAAACTCTGTGTTGTGAATATTTACATTTGGTTAGCATCAACTCTAATAACACTTGAACAAATGTTATTTTAGCTTTAGCAATGTACATAAAAAGACAGCACCTCAAACACAGTGTCCTGAATTAGTTCTCTTTTATTAGCACTGATTTCTCCAAAGTAAATAACACTGTTGCATCAAAAATGGTTACTTATTGGAAATAGAGAAATATTTTTTCTTATGAATTTACAGCAGCTTTGCTTAGTTTTATGAACCTCATTAGAGAATGCTACTGTTATTATAAAATAAACGACAGTAATAGGTAGTGGCAGGACTGCAATGTATTTTTTAGCTTGACTTTAAATAGTTTGTATTACTTAAGCAGAAAAATCAATATTCATCTCACAACACAGAGCTCATACTGCAATCCCTACTTGTGTGTTTACAAGGCTGCAGAAAAGGCTTTGTTCTCAAATCAGCTGGTCTGCATCAGATTTCTTCATTCTTATGACAGACAACTGAAAGGCAAAAGGAGAAGATGCAGCTGAAAACAAGAAAGTATAATAAGCATATTTACCTAATAAGATGGAGTATCTCTAACAGGAGCTCCACACTCGTCTTGTGAAGTCACCGACATAGGGGAGGAAGGTACACAAACAAAACTGAAGAGAAA
This sequence comes from Oxyruncus cristatus, assembly GCA_013399855.1. NCBI lineage: Eukaryota > Metazoa > Chordata > Aves > Passeriformes > Cotingidae > Oxyruncus > Oxyruncus cristatus. Next base: position 274,071 of record VXAY01001096.1, read on the forward strand.
GTCTTTGCAACTGCCAAGCCAAAATTCATTTCTCTGTTCCTTTGCAACCTGTAATGGTACAAGGCAAAGCAGAACCTCAATATCTATTTAAGTATGTGGAGTCACATTAAAATAATAAACTGATAGCTAACTCTAGTTTAGGCAAGCAGATCAATGACATCAGATTACAGAAAGTAAAAATTGCTTAGCAGCTCTTATAAATGCAAAAAGATCTGGTTTTGCTTTTGCTTGTCAAAACTGTTGTACAATTAACTGTCGTGTTTTGAAAGCTATACCTATATTCTATCAGGAAATATAAGTCTTGCAGTTCTCTCATAACCTATACTTCAGAGAGAATTTAACTCAAGAAATAATCCCTGCTTCATCCACTGAAGTTACAAATTGAGGTCAGAATCATGTGTTACACAACCTTATTTCATGAAAAAAAAAAAACCCAGACCTGCATTACAAGCTGCAGAAATCAGTGCATAATTGTAAGCAGTGTATAGGAACAAACAGCAGGAAATATGACAATGAAGAAACCTGTGGAATTACAACTAGTAGAAATATTCTAGTGTATGCTGATAGCAAAATAAATGCATTCAGAATAGTGGTAGAATATTTTTGAAGTTCACATATAGAAAACCAGACTGTTGATAAAGCAGAAGATCTTTACAAAATGTTCACCTAAGAGGCTGTTACATTAGGAACTTTCTGGTTGTTCCTTAAATGATACAGTAAAGCACCTAAATTAGAAACAAGTTGTTATATTGGTTTCCTCTAAGTGTTCAAGAAAATAAACACAAGCTGCAGCTATCCATCGATTACATGTCATCAATTTTTTAAAGTAACTTCTTATTAGTATCAGTGGAGCATTCAAAACATATATAAACCTCTTAATAGGCCTGTGTGTTGCCTGGTTAAAATGCTGGACAGAATACACACATGTATATACATGGAGAGATGATGCCAATTGGATACACACACACACACACACACACACACACACACACACACACAAACCCCCAGATCAAAGCTGGCTTATCTGTGTTTCTTACCACACGGACAGAGCAGCAGCTCCAGATAAGGGAAGGTTGTGATGGAGCTGTTCAATTCCAGCCCTTGCTGTGTAAAACATGGCAGAGATGAAGAGAAAGGCCTTAACTGGGTTTCCACTCTGACACCCAAACCAGTACTTTCTACTGACACCGTAATATTCTGCTTTTATATTATGCTTTCTGAATGCCTGGAAACACTCTGTCTGACACCACAGAAATTCCAGTAGGAGGGAATGTATTTTGATAGTGTGGCTTTGTACAGTTGTACAGAGAGGCTCACAGATGCTACCGAATCCCCTGTCAGCCTTAATTCCGTCACACCAAGTGATCCGTAAGAGAAATTACTTCCGTTTTCTAATCAAATACAAACCTTCTAAGTCTTTTCAATCTTTTCATGGCAGCCTGGTGAATAAATGGTTGCTGAAGTCAGCCTTCAAGAAACTGGACTTGGCTCTCAGAATCCCCCAAAACAAACAATTGTCAACCATTTGTACAGCAACCTTTTAAAGCAAAGCACGTGTTGCAGTTAGCGTGGTTATCATAATAAAACCAGGTTTCCCTAATGCTTTCCTTTTCTCTTAACAATTCAGCTTTAACTTACTCATTGTTTTAAATGGAAATGTTAAAAATGCACTCAAGATTTTCCTCTAAATCAGAGTCTCAGGATCCTGTGAAAAATAGCTCGATGAGTCACTCTAATCTTCTACCTTCTAATAAACTGGCAGATGAACGTCAGACAAATATATGTATTTTATTGGCATCATCAGTCAAAAGATGACAGATGCTTGTGTGAATTAAAGTGCTCATTTCATAGCTTGTGTAATTCTTGGGGCATTGGGCACTGTGAAAGCTTGAATATTTGTTTAGCTTTTTCATTCGTACATCCTATATGGAAAATAAGGTCAAAGCATAGGTCCAGTGTTTGAATAAACAGCTTTAAGCTGAAGAAGCCAGTGAGCAAATGGGATAGGGTAGGGTTACCACAGGCAACATTGCCAGGTCAGCTGGTTTTACTGCCTGGCTCACAGTGCTCAGGGAGCTTTTCTAAGTCGTGGGTAGTAAAATCATGACATGCATGATGATTAGTTTGCAGATAGTTGTTGTTCTTCAGAGCTAGGTTTCTAATTCTCAGAGAGGTAAAGAAGGTCTTGAAATCCTGGATCCTAAAAGCTGGAGTAAAAAAAAAAAAAAAA